>JAVHLU010001981.1:0-22752 GCA_036785755.1 Colletotrichum ledebouriae
TATACTATATAATATAGCTCTATACCTAGAATATAAAAATCAAGAGCTCTAGGAGCGCTTAGAGGATACTTATACTACTATTAATAACGCTAAGTAATCCGCTATACTTAAGCGTTACTAAGAGGAGTATAATTAGGCCTAATATAACGCTACTATTATTATAGAGGAGTATAATAAGGTAAGGGATACTAATAAAGCCCTAATTTAGCGTTTTAAATATAATATAACCGCTACGCCCCCCCCTATAAGCCCTCCCTCTAGTAACTATAGCGCTACGCTTTAAGCAATCCTTAACTAAATAATATACCTTAAGAGTTAGGTCTGCTCTAGCTCGCTTATATTAATTATTAGCTATAGTAGCACCTACCCTACTAAGATACCTAAAGTCCCTATTTTTATAAGTACTAAGAGTACTAATCCTAAGCACCTAAAGTTTAATACCTAGCTTTTTTATATTAAGATATACCTTAATAGTAGGGAGTATTATAGTAAATCCTAATGCTTTAAATATATACTCTTACGCCTTAGAGGAACTACTTATAATATTCTATCCCCTCTCCTCTTAAGTAACCCCCCTTAAATTATTATAATAGAATAGCTTATTAAAAAGCTAAAAGGTATCTTTATAAACCTAGTTTAGTATAATAAGGCCTAGACTAAGCTTAATATCCTTACTATCTTATTTAAGGATATCTAAGTTAAATAAATAACTTTTACTAAACTTACTTATAAGGCTAAGCTCCTAGAATCTTAGTAGCGCTAGAAGTTCTATAAGAAGTTACTTACCTCCTTTTAGAATTAGTACTCTATTTATTATATAAATAGCGCCCTTAACTTCTAGGATTATACTACCTAAGTTTATACTATAGCCTATATTATAGCGCCTCTTAATACTTATTTAGCTAACTAAACTATTATATAAGGCCCCGCCCTAGTAGCCTATGCTAAACCTTTTAGTAGAGGGAACCCTCGTGCTTAAGCCTATACTAACTAAGGCTATATCCCCGAGGCTTTATATAAGAAGCTCTATAACTAGGGCGCCTACTTTATCTATAGTAATACTAGCTATACCTCGTAGGATTACCCCTATAAGAGGGCTAGAGCTATTATAAGTATTACTAAGCCTACTAAGGCTACTAGTAATAACCTAGAGCTAGTAGAAAACTAGAGCCCCTAGTAAAAATAGACTCCTTACTAGGGGAGACCTAAAGGGATTAGCGATTAATAATAATATCTATTAACTTATAATAACTAGTTAATAGTAAGCTACTAGAGAAAGAGTTAGTCCTAGTTTATAATAGATATAGTATTCGCCTTAAGGCCCTTCTTAATACTAGAGTAAATAGCTATGCTTTTATAAATACTTATATAACCCCCTTATGAAGGGATTTTTACTATATTAAATATAGTAAGCTATAGCACCCTATTCTAGCTACTAGTTTTAATAGAGAGCTATTAGATATTATAACCGAGGTATAGATAATTTATATATAAGTAGACCGCTAAGAATTACTATAAATACCCCTCCTCTAACTTAATACTAGGAGATATAACCTTATCCTTAGCTATTTATAATTTAATTACTATAATATTAGCGTAAATATATACTATTAGCGCTTATACTAGCTAAGTAATACCCCTATAGCCCGGGACCTCCCCTAAATAATTATATAAGACGCTAAGGACCTCCTCTAACCTACTAAAATTAATATAGAGTACTAACTTAATACTAAAGACTACTAAGCTACGTTTAAAGCTAAGGAATAGCTATATAACGCTTAGAAAGCTATAATAAATAAGATAAAGGCCCCTATAAAAATTCTATAATAAAGTAGCGTACCTAGGGACTTAGGACGCGATAATAACTTATAGAAGATAAATATAGCGTTAAAAGGAGCATTAACTATAAGCTAGACCTAGCTTATATAGCATTAGAAGCCTAAACCCCTTACCCTCGAGGCTTAGTAAGTAAGGAGAAATCTTAATATAGCGCTTATTAGTACTATAAGGTTTAAGAGGAACCTAAGATATACTAATATTAAATTAGGTTTTATATTACTATATAAGCTCGATCTAATAATTATAAATAAGCAAGAGGAAGAAGAAAGAGGTATTAGCCTGCTAGAGGTTAATAAAGCTAAAAATTAATAACTAGTTAAGGAGAGACTCCCCCCCTATCTTTAGGGCTAGAGGGATTACTTTAGTAAAATAGCTAGTAACGCCTTACCTCCTTACTACTCTTATAACTACTAGATTAAACTAGAGCTTAGTATAAAAAAGTAGTTAACTTTCTACTTATTATATAAATAATCCTTATTAAAACTCGAGGCTACCTAATAATATCTCCTTAAGAACCTAAAAAAAGGCTTTATAGCGCTAGGTAACGCTCTATTTATATCCCTAATACTATTTATCTAAAAAGCTAATAAATACTTAAGGTTTTATATTAATTTCTAAAAGCTAAATAGATTTACTAAGAAGGATTACTACCTACTACTCTTAATTAATAAAACGCTAAGTTAAATTAGCTAAGCTAGGTTATTTATAAAGATTAATATCTACTAGGCGTTTTACTAAATCCGTATTTACCTTAACTTAGAGGACTTAATAATATTCTATACCTGCTATAGCTCCTATAAGTATAAGGTTCTACCCTTTAGGCTCTATAATAGCCTAGTAATATACTAATAGTATATAAACAACACGCTTATAGAGTACCTAGATAACTTCTATATAGCGTATATAGATAATATCCTAGTTTACTTAGAGGACCCTCTCTAGTATAAAGAATATATTAGAAAGGTCCTTAATTAGCTATACTAAGTAGGGCTTTAGGCTAATATTAAGAAGTATAAATTTAGTATAACTATAACGCGCAACCTTAGGTTTATTATTATAACTAAAGGGATTAGTCCTAACCCTAAGAAGGTTTCTATAGTAAGGGACTAGTAGCTACTAATTATAATGCGTAGCGTTTAGTCCTTCTTAGGGTTCTATAACTTCTACTACTAATTTATTACGAATTATAAGAAGATCGCTAGGCTACTTATTAAACTTATAGCTAAAGGCGCCTGATTTAACTTTAATAGCGACTATATAGTAGTATTTATAATACTAAAAAAAGCCCTAATATTAGCCCCTATCCTATACTACTAGAAGCTTAAACTACTTACCTAGGTTAAGATAGATACCTCTAAATTAGTTTATACTACTACCCTCCTCTAATAATAAACTAATAATAGCTTATAATACCCTATAGCCTATTTCTTAAAGATAATATTACTAATAGAGATAAACTACCCTATCTATAACTACGAGATAATAGTAATTATTCTAGCGCTAGAGGAGTAGAAGGCTAAACTCTCTATAGCTACCTAGCGCTTCGAGGTTATTATAGACTACTAACCGCTATTCTACTTTATAACTAAGTAGCTCCTAAATATCTACTAAGCCTACTAGTTAGATATCTTAGCTAGGTTTAACTTCTATATCTAGTACTACCTAGGGCGTAAAAACGTACTAGCTAATACCCTCTTATAGAAGAACGAAGACCTCTAAATATAATAAGCTATTTATAAGTCTAATTATACCTAGGTACTACTATTACCTACCTACCTATCCCTAGAGGTAATAAGTAAACTATACTAACTACTTAAATCCGCTCTAAGTTACCCTATAGTAACTATTAATACTCTAGAGCTAGAGGATAAGTTAAAAAGTTACCTCCTAGTTAAGTATATCCTTTAGTTAAACTACGAACCTAATATATTATTACTTTAGCTACTAAAAGTACTTATAGTTATTAAAAAAGAACGCTAGAGAATATAAGAAGGGCTCCTAACTATAAATAGGAAGCTTATAGTACTAGAAGAAGAAGACCTATATATAAAGTTAATTTATAAAGCTTATATTTAGAGGCTTATAGTATACCTAGGTTAAAATAAGACTATTAAACTCCTAAAAGAACGCTACTACTAGCCCCGCCTAACTACTAATATTAAGTAGTATATTGATAACTACTATACCTACTACTAAGTATAAAAGCTAAGAGATAAGCCTCTAGGCGAGTTAAGACCCCTACTAATACTAGACTACCCTTAGGAGCATATTATAATAAATTTTATATCCTACCTACCTAACTACTATAGGTATAATAACATATTCGTCGTAGTATACTACCTCTTAAAGAAGATAGTCTCCCTCCCCTATTATAAGACTATTATAGCGCGGGACCTTATATAGTTATACTATACTTATATCTTCTAGTATATAGGTTTCCCTGCTATAATTATATCTAATAGAGGTTCTTAGTTTACTTCTAACTTCTAGGACGAGCTCTATAAGATATATAGTATAACTATATAGTTAAGTATAGTAGGTTATACTAAAACTAATAGGTAAATAGAAATTCTTAACTAATACCTAACTTAATACTTATACCTATAAATAAACTAATTCTAGGATAACTAGAGCGAAATACTCCCTACTATAGACTTCGCCTAAGTAGTATTACTAAATAAAACTATAGGGCTTATATTATTTAAAATCAAGCGAGGATACCTACTATAGATAAGTTTTAACTAGGACTAATATATATAAAAGCTTTTAATAACTAAGGAAAAGATTAACTAGGGCGACGCCTAGTAGTTAGTATAAAACCTCTATAGTATTTAGGATATTATAAAAGGGAATATAGCTATAGCTTAATAATATTATACCTACGCTATAAATCGCTACTACTAACCTAATAACTTAGCTATAAGTAACTCTATCTATATATTAATAGAGGGATAGCGCTAGGAAAACTCTTTAAAGTTATTAATACTATAGGATAGCCTATAGCTAATTAAAGCTATAGGGCCTAAGGGGATATAGATACTAGACCTACTAAAGGAATATAACTACTACCTTATATTCTACCTAAGTAAGCTCTAGAAAGCTACTAGTAATCCTCTTCTAAGCTAGTTTAAAACCCTACTACCCCTTATTAAGTTTAACTATAGGCTAGAATATAAGGTTATATATATAACTACTAGCTAGTTATACTAAGGATAGTTATAATATCGCGCTAACTAGAAGGGTTATAACTACGATCCTACTTAATATAACGCTAAGAGTTTTAAGTATATCCCTATAGCGCTATAGGACTTCTATACTACTAACTTAATAATAGCAGGACTATTAAAATATCTTTTAGCTTAGCTCTTAGCTACTATGCGAGACGAGGACCCCGCTACTATAGATAATAATAACACCCTAGCATAAGCATAGATAGGGAGGATATTACTAGGGGAATACTTATATAGTAATAGATTATTTACTATAGATAGTAACGCTAGTAAAGGGGGGGGTAATATTATAGCGCTAAGTTAGACCTCCCTAAATTTCAGGTTATATAACTTATAAGTTATATAACTTATAGGTTATATAATTACTAAGCGACTCTTTAGCCTTCCGGGGCTACGCTAGCCTATAGTTAGACTTTCTCCTTCTCTAACGCAGAATGCACTTGATATATCGCAATTAAAGTATATTAACCTTCGCCTATTCGCTATTCGTGATATATAACTTTCTATAGGGCTTATACCTTAGAACCCGGATCCCTTAGTATATATAGCACCCTATAACGTAATTATATATATCTATAGCTAAGTTTAGCTAGTAGAACTTCCTTAAGATTAACTTAGTAGTCTTATTTACCCCTATATAACCCGCCCTATAGTTATCGTGGTATTAGCAAAGGATTTTAAGTCTTAGGGACCTCTTTTAGGGTATCTCTAACCTTCCCTTATAGAATAAGGTTCTATAGCTATTAATTATATAGCCCTTATAGTCGCTAGCTAGTTTATATACTCTCTCTAATTAGGTCTAGTAATATAAGTTATTAGCTTATAGTCCGCAGATAAGACTTTCTATTGCTTTAGAGGGTTACTAACTATACGCTGTTTTACTTATTATAAGCTCCCTTATAACTTAGTATAAGATATACTACTATACTATAATAACCCTAGCTCTAAGCGAGTCCTCTAGGTTAGTAACCTCTCGCTAAGTATTCTCTATATCTTCCCTTGCTCTTTAGCGTTAGGTTATTATAGCTACTATAGTTATAGTAATATTAGTATGCTATAGAGCGCTATACTAACTAGAGACCGAGGTATTTCTACCCCTAGAGCTATCTATCTAGAAGGGGTATTATTTTATACTAGCCCTTATAATATTAATAAATACTCTTAAGGTCTCTATATTACTTTATAAAGTAGTAATACTTATCTAGAGGTCTACTAATAAGTTATTAATAAACCCTAGCTTCCTTACTAGGGTTAGGAGTATATCGTTATATTTTACCTCCCCCTCTATATAATCTAGCCTCTTAAATAGCCTATTTACTAGGTTTATAACCCCCGACTTATACTCTAAGTTAAAGTTAAATACTAAGAGTTTATATACCTATCTAGTAAGCCTTCCCTAAAGGTCCCGCGCTAATATACTAATAACTCCCTTTAGCGCCTAGTAGTCTATTAAGATTATAAACTTTTTTAATATACCCTAAAGGTAGTAAGCCTAGTAATCTAGGCTTTTAACTATAATAAGAAGCTCCTATTAGCCTACTCCCTAATACTACTTAGTATTACTAAGCTTTTATAAATAGTAAGTAACTAGTTACTACTAGCTATTAATATACTATAATAGGATACTAGATATAGCTTTTATAGAAGTATCTATTTTAACCCTTATTTTATAGGTTAAGTCTTAATATTAGAGAATAGTTACTAAGTAGAAGGTAGCTTAGAGCTATTTAAAGGCTTATTAAGCCTCTTCTAGCTAGTAAAATTCGCTTCCCTTCTTATTATTCTTACTACCCTTTAGTAGGGATATTATAGGGGCTATAATACCTAAATAGCCTATAATAAACTTATAATAGAAGTTATAGAATCCTAGGAAGACTTAGATCTCCCTATAGGTCTTAGGTAGCTTCTATTTAATAATAGCTTAGATATAGGTTTAGTCTATTAATATACCTTTAGGTATAATAATATACCCTAGGAACTCTACTCGTTATTAGTAGAACCTATACTTACTAAGCTTAGTATATAGCGCTTACTAGTAAAGCCTATAGAATACTTAGCGAAGGTCCTTTATATACTACTCTCTTATCTTAGAGTAAACTATAATATTATCTATATAAGTAATATAATAGGTATCTAGTAGCTTAGTAAGCGCTTAGTAAATATATACCTAGAACGTTACTAGGGCGTTTATAAGTCTAAATAGTATAATAGTATATTTAAAGTGCTTATAATAAGTCCTAAAAGCTATTTTCTAGCGGTCTTCTAGCTTAATATAAATATAATAATATATATCTTAAAGGTTAATCTTTAAGATCTATTTCGCTCCCTAAAACCTATCTAATAGCTTACTAATAAGGGGGAGTAGATATTAGTTCTTTAGTATTACCTTATTAAGGCCTTAATAATCTATATAAAGGTATAAGGATCTATCCTTCTTAGGTATAAAGAGAATAGGGGTACTTACCTTATTTATTAACTATTAAATCCGCTCTATTACTTAGTTATTAGTAATATATTAGTAGAGCTCCTCTAGCTAGTACTTATTTAGTAGGTCGATAGGCTTATATAGAGGTTTCTTCTTTTTAACTAAGTTAATAATATATTCTATACCCTCTAGGGCTAGGTATTCTTTTACTAACTACTTATTAAATATCGCTTATTTACTAAGTAGCTCTAGTAGTAATTCTACTTCGCCCTCTAAGGTATCCTCCTTACCTAGGGCCTCTATTAATAGCTTATAGGGGGTAATATTCCCTAAAATATATATAATATAAGCCTTCTAGCTATTCTTAATAACTTCTTATATAAATACTAATAGCTTAGTAATACTAAGGCGCTTATATCCCTAGGTATTTATCTAGATATTAATTATAATACCCTCCCTTCTTATAGAGTATTATAATAAGAGGAGGTCCCCTGCTCCTTTAGGGCGGGGAGCCCTAGCAAAGAGTTATTATATCTTCCTTAGTTATCCCCTTAAGTTAATAAGGAAGAAGGTTAACTAGTATATATTCTAGTTTATTATAGAGGACCTATTAAACCCCTCTAATATAGAAGCGCGCGCTACTATAAGTTATAATTATAAGGATTTTACTAGTTAACTACTAATAATATTAACTTAGGAATAGGAATCTATATCTACTACTACTTCGTATTTAGTAATATTCTAGAGAACGATTACCTATCCTTTTATAATATCTCCCCTTAGGAAGGCGTCTAGTTTTAATATAAATATAGGGGTTATTAATATAATCCCCTAGCTTATTTATTTTCTAATAAGTTAAGTTCCTTAACCTCTCTTATAAATTAGATTATATTAACCCTTAATTTCTTAATAAATACTTAGTATCCTACTAGCGTTTTATTTATAATTCGTTATTTATTTAAGTAGTTTACTCTCTTATACCCTTTCTTCTTATAGCTAAAGTATACTAAGGGGTTAGATATTATAAGTTATATATTAGGGCTAAATATAGACTAGCCCCTATTAGATCCTTATAATATACTACTAACTAGTTAATAAGGTATTAAGCTCTAAGTACCTTATATAATTCTATAGCTAGAGCTCTACTAGCCCCCCCTTTAGCTCGCCCTTACTATAGGGGGGACCCTTAGCATATACTCTTCGCCTATATATTACTTCTTACTTTTACTCTATAGGGTCTCGCTACCCTATTAGTAATATATCTCCTATAAGTATTCCGCTTCTATAGCTATATCCCTTAGTCTCTATATTTTAACCTTCTAATGTTTAAGCTCCCTATATAGAAAGGGGGCTAGTTAAAAGTATAATATATAGGCCTTAGCCTTACTATCTTTTATACTAACTATACCTAAGTTCTAATATATTACTAACTATTTAGCGAAGAACTATATTAGTAACTATATCTCTTTCTACTTTATTATATCTAGCTTTTTATAATACCTCTACTCTTAAAGCTCTAGGATAATATATTATTAGTAAATAAATACTATAAGGTTAGCCTAAGCTAGGTCTCCTTCTAGCCTAGCCTTATAGTATTACTACTAGGTCTATAGGGACGAGCTTATTTTTATAAGCACTTATTAGACCTATTACTCCGGCGTATTACTAGTATATAGTTAGTATCTATCTTTAACTACCTAGATCTAGTTATTAACCTAGTCTATAATAAAGTTCTTATTTATAATATAGTAGTTATATATAGGGGGTTTCTTATATTCTCTCTATAGGTACCTCGTTACTAGGTAGTTAGTAAGTTCTTATAGTAGGGTAGTAGTTTATTCCTTATATTACTACTATTATAGATATATTTACTCTATAAGACTCCCCTACTATCTCTATAGTAATCCTATTACTTAGGTAAGGATGCCTAAGATACTAGCTTCTTAGGGGGTCTTAAGTAGGGTGCCCTATTAGCTACTACTTATTATTTATTTACTAAGCGAGGGTAGGTCTACTTACTTTAGCGTTATCTAGGACTAGGCCTGCCCCCTTAGGATTATCTCTCTTATTATATTATTACTAGGGTTACTTATCCCCCTAGCGCGGCGTCCGCGCTATATTCCTTATATCTTAGGGCTTAGTAAGTAACCTATATTATATTAGCTAAGACCCTATTAGTTATATTCTATATACCTAGCCTAGAGTTCGTTATAGTTAAACTCTATTACTAATTCGTTAGCATACTATTACTAGTTTATTTTAGATATTCTAACTAGCGCTAGTTTCTTAAATTAAAGTAGAAGTAATAGAGTTATAAGAATATAGCTATAGGCCTAAACTAGGAAAAGCTAGAATACTAGAATATAAGTATATATAGTTATATTAAACTATTACTTAACCTTCTAAGTCTCTAGCTTATAGAGTTTTCTTAAGAGGATATATATTTATTACTAATTTGCTAATATTTTGCTAATAGCGTTAGCTCTATATCCTGCGCCCGCTATTGTTCCTTATAGTTTAACTAACTCTATAAATATAATATTAGTATTAGGCTAGCTAAGACGTTTATTGTATTTCCTAGTACTATTATTCTTAGTTAATAAGTTAATACTTTTAGACTATCTATATCTATAGAGAAGCTAGACGTACTATAGCGTATTAAATACCTAGCTACTTTGCGTAACTTAGAAATATTTATTAGGTTCGCTAGCTACCTCTAATATAATATCCCTTATTATATATAAACTATAGAGCCCTTAGAGATAAGAAAGATAGAGCTTCTTAAACGACGTACTAATAGGGAAGGATAGCGAATATTAGGTAAGGATCTAGGATAAAAGAAATAGATAGCTATAATTAACCTTAACTTAACTAATAAAGAAAAAAGAGTATTTAACGTAGTTCGTAACGAACTTCTTAAATTAACTATAGTTTATTACTTCGACTTATAGAGACTATTATTTATTAATTTTAATATCTCTAGAGCGGGAATCGGCGTTATAGTATACTATATCGACCCTATAGCCCTACTGAAAATCACTAACCCTTCGGGAAATATTAACTCCGTACTACTATATATATCTATATAACTTATAACTTACTTATTATATACCTTATCTATAGTAGAAAAGAAGTATTAGCCTATAGAAATAGAGACTTTAGGATTTATCTAGGCCTTGAAGAAGACTAAGTATATAGTTATTATATTATAATATCTAACTATAATTATTATAGACTACGTATCTATTCTTAGTTTATAATACTAATCTAATATCGCTCTATCTACTATAGCTAGCGCTAGTAATAAGAAACTCGTCCGAGTAATAGAATACGTTAGTTAATTTAAACTTAAGATTCTATATAAACCCGGAAAGTTATATATAGTCCCGGATATATTATTAAGACTACCTGCCTACCCCGGACTAGATAACCTAGAACTATAAGCTAGTGGGCTCGATATTCTACCTAATAATACTAATAAAGACTAGGCTATATAGGTATAGGCTTAATCCGCGTTTCTAGCTAACGATATGCTACCTCTAATAGTGCGACTACTACTTATTATATTATATAATTATAATAAAGAAATTAATAACGATCCTACCCTACTAATAACTTAAGACGGCACTAATATAGTTATCCTTAGTATATACCCTACGTTTAGAGATAAGCTAATCTAAGGCTATACTACTAATCTAGCCTTTAGTCCTATTCTAAAGACTATTTAGGTAAATATAAACCTATGTAAAGATAATAAAGCTAAGCTCCTATTTAAGCTTTATAACGGCTTGTTATAGAAAATTATAGCGGGACTACTAGAACGACTCTATATCCCTTAAAATTACCTTCTTAATATATTTAATATAGTTTATAGTAAAAACTATTTGGGATTTAGTAAACTAGCTAGCCTTCTCGTTAGCTATTATATCCTATATATAACTCGTTAACTAAAGAAATACCTAGCTAGTTACCTATAATATTCCTCTTATAAGATATAAATATATAAACTATATAGTAGTATATAACTAATTATTCTACTGCTATATCCCTACTATATAGTTATTATTAACTTTATCCTCAGACTTCTAGTTACTAAGAACAGCTATAATTATATCCTATTATTAACTAAGAAGCTTTCTAAAGAAATCGGATTAATACCTAGTAGGAAAACGGATACTATAGAAGTATAGGCAAAAAGGTTAATTAACTATCTCTAGCTATATAACTAGGGATTACCTAAGATTATCCTTAGTAATAGAGATCTAAAGTTTCTATTATAAATTTAGAAGTATATCTAGAAGCTACTTAGAACGAAACTCCTCTACTCTATCTTATTACTTATAGATAGATAGCTAAAGCGAGAGAATAAATTTAATAATTAAGTTAGTATTATAAATATATTTTATATTATTAACCTTACTAGATAAATAGGATAAGACCTTGCTATATATCTAGTTCGAACTTAATAATTTAAAGTTAGTATCGATAGGATTATCTCCTAACGAAGTTATACTTAGCTTTTTATCTAATAACGTGTCCGACTTAATAACTAGAATATCTAATAAACTACGAGGACCTTATAGCTACCTAAAAGTATATAATGCGATAGCTATTATAGTAATAAGAGCAAAATCCTACTACGACTATAAATAACTACCTAAGTTTTTTAATATTAGATAGCGAGTTATACTTCGACTTTATAAAGGCTATAGTATGCTATAAGCTATATCTTTAGGTTATAAGTATAGATAATAGTACGCTAGATTATATATAATTACTAAGCGAATCGGACGCCTTATATATTAACTATAACTACCTCCCTATATGTAGATATACGACGTTATCTCGATAGACTACCTAGAACCTGCTCTAACTATAGATATTTATAGTTAGAGTCTTCTATACCCTAGACTAATCGTGCTAACTAATACCCTATGAATAGTAACTACGTATTAAATAACTAAGAATAGTAGTATATAATACCTCGTTATAATTAACGGGTTAGGCGACGAATATTTATAGTAGATAGCACTTCTATACTAAATTTTGTCTTTAATAGACTACGAAGGACTATATTAATACCTAGTTTAACTATATAGGTATACCTACTAGCACTAGATAGGTAATTTAGGATATAACGCTAGTTAACTTATTTATACCTTCTATAAAGATAACTAATAAATATTCGCACCTTCTATAAATATAAAAACTAACTATATTAGTATTTAAAATAAAATTAATAACTAAACTTCTCTAACCTAATAACTACTAAACCTTCTACCTTCTAACTAATAATTATCTACTACGTAACCTACCTAAGCCTTATTATTATTTATTATATATACCTTATACTTTATATCTATTACTATATATAACTATAAGCTCTGCTAACTCCCCTTCTATAAATACTAATATAACCTAAGCTTCTAATAGTAATAGCGATCTTACTAGAACTCCTATTTATAGCGAATATATCTTATCTATTTATAATTACTAAGATACTACTACCTAAACTTAGTAATACTATAGTAACTAAGATAATTATATTAGTCGCGCGAATCCCTTTAACTTAAACCCGACTAAACCTATCTAGACTAAGCCCTTCCTACTTATTAATTTTCTTATAGAGAATAAATTTATTAGTACTTACTACTACCCTAATAAGTTTAGTACTTAGAATTAGATAGCTAAAAATAACGATAGGTAGTTAAATTATAGGATTGAGATAGCTATTAACTATATAGCGCTATACCTAACCTGCTATTACTTATATAGTTTACTCTAAGGCGTTCTTATCCTATAGCTTAGCTATATTATAAATCCTAACTTAGATCGACTAGTATCTATCTAGGAATTAATTAATAACTTATAGTTACTCGTCTAGCGCGCTTACTAGCTAGTTATATTAGCTCTAAACTATCTTATCTAGAAAGTCTATAACTAGTACTATATAATAGCTTTAAATAATAAAATAATATTTAAGTTCCTATAGGATAACTTTAATATTAAGTAAGATAATCTAGAAAGCTATTACTATATAACTCGCTACGGATAGTTTAATTATATAGAATAGATCTATCTATACTTTAATATTAGCATATAATAGGATTATAAGTACGAATACCTAGATAAATTTAATAATAATAAACCCTAGCAAAAGACTAACGCTAAGACTACTTATTAAAAAAATAAAGGTAAGGGAAAAGCAATTCTTATAGTTTACTACTATATAGAGCTTAATAAGGATAATAATAGAAAACTCGCTAAATAGATCGCCTTAGCAATCTAAGTATTTAAATAGATTATAAAAGTCGGATAATTATCTATAGCCTAGACTATAACTAATAACTAATCGTCTATAGCTTAAACTATAACTAATAATATATAACCTACTATTTAATCTATATCTATACCTACTTACCCTACTAAAACTATAAGTAGTTAGAAAAGAAAGCATAAGACTACTACTAAGACTATACTTAATAAGGGAAGGAATATAACTAAAAGATTAAGACTTAATTAATTACCTACGCTATAGCTATATAACGAAGTCCTAGACTACTAGAAATAGAGACTATATAATAGCTCTAAATTTAGATTCCTCCCTTAAGAGGGTTATACTCTATTACTAAAGTATCTAGAGGTAATCTAGAAAGCACTTAATATAGTTAATAATAATCCTTATAATCTTATACTAGTAGATAATAATAAGCTTAAGTTACTTAATAATATTAATAAGGATTAGGGTAAGAATATTAATAAGTTAGATCGATTAGCTTACCCTATAGTTAGAGTAATAAAGAGAGGTAATAGATCTCTAGTTAAGATTTTAGCTATAGCTACTATATATTATTATAATATCCTAGTATAGTTCTAGAAAGATAATAAGGACTACGTTAGAGCGGTTTTTAATCTTAGACGTTATATAACCTAATACTAGGCTATACTTACTAATACCTAATTTAGAACGTTAGCTATAGTAATAGGTATTCTAATTAATAATAATAATTAACCTACTTATTATAACGAGGATTACTACTATAACTAAAAGAAAACGATAACGGGAATAAAAAGCTACTCCTAGGAGCTAAACCTTAGAAAAGATAAATACTACGCGATATGCTTATATAATAATAAGTATTCTAATTAGGTAACCTAGACTACTACGATCGACTATATCGATATAATTAACCCTAAGGTTATAGTCGATTAGCTAACCTAGACTACTACGGTTAACTATATTAATATAATTAACCCCGAAATTATAGTTAATTATAGTACTATAGTTAGCTATAACGATATAGATACCTAAGATATTATTATATAAGACGTATAAGATTATACTTATAACGCAGATTGACTTTTCAAACTATCCTTACTACAAAACTATGGCGGATTCTATTAAGAGCCTATATCCTATAATATAGTAATATAGGCTACTATTTTTATAAGGGAAGAATAAGAAAAGATACTATAGAGTACTATAGAGTATAGAGGGAAGTTTATACGTTAGATCTAGTTTTATATAGTTTTATTTATTAACTTACTTTTTTATTTTTACTATAATTTACTACGAGGGCGTAGTGCTCTTAGCTCGTAGGGGGGATACTGCTATAGTTAGCACTACCCATAGTACCACAAGGAACTATATACTTAGGTAACTACGTACACTAAGTAGATAATACAAGCAACTTTACTCATACATGCACACCTATAACACACATCGTCTCGACCCTGTGTGGGCTGGGCTCACACGAGCCAGACACCCAACTAGAGTCCCTAATCTTTCTTTACCGGCAAGGGCCATGGAAGGTCGGGAATATTCCCTTGAAGGTCGAAATTGTGGTGGGTGAGAAGGAAGAACCGGCCGAAGTCCGTCTTGTCATTCATGTCCTTGACCATGACCCATATCCACGTCCATGGATCTAATGTCAGGGCTCAGTGCTTACTTTCTTCAAGCCCGCTTCTATTTTCTTCCAATTTTCGAATGCATCCGTGTGCCTGCCTTCGCCTTGAACCATAGCTAGCACGCCATGCCCGGAACATGGCTCTTGTTGGCGGACTGGGCCGGCCTTATTTTGGCCTCCGGGCACTTCCAAGTCTTGATGCTTGCTTCCAGGTTCCGATGGGGAAGTTCCGTCCTTACGCGGGCACTCAGGAAAAGCGCCCATATCTTTTGAGGCCTCGCGACAGTAAGACGAGAGGGGCATTGAGGCATGAGTGCAGTGAAGCAACGTCGCAAGCGAATCATGCCCATGAAACACCGCGCTGTTGCCTTGAGCACTGCGACGGCTCAGTGGAAAAATAGGAGACCGCGACCCGCTGCGCGTGGGCTTGGGACAGGAAAGGAGGAGCAAAGCGGACGACTGTGCAGCAAACCCCCTTGGATCGGGAAGAATAGGACCCATAGCTTAATCGCGATGTACCTGCCATTGGCTCAAGCTGAGGTTTCAAGGGGGAGAAGCGGAGCGGAAAACGCGTTGGCTCAGCCCTGTTCGCTTAGGATCTACTCCTTTGCCCTTTATAGCAGCAGGGTTCCGAAGGTGCAAATGCTCGCTGCGCTTTTCTCAGCTTATATAAAGCAAAGTACTGCTTTTTTAAGCTAGAGTAAGCAAATTTCGCTTATTATAGTAATCTCTATATAAACTAAAATTAATTAGCTCTAGATAAACTCTAAGTTAAGGGCTAGGGCTTCTCCTATATATAAGTTAAGAATATCCCTCTCTAATTATACTAACTCCTCCTCTATAAGAGACTCCTATATTACTTATAGTAGTAGCTATAAATACCCTCCCTCTTAGGCGTATAGCTATTTAAATACTTAACTATTTATATATATAAATATAAGCCTATTAGTAATCTTAGGAGCTAATTAATTATAAGCTAAAATATATATAAAATTAAGTACTAAAAAGCTTCTCTCTAATAGGACTAAAGTTATAATATAGCCTAGTATTCGTAGCGCTAATAGGGCTAGTTTTAAGTTCTAGACTTATATATACTTCTATACTATAAGTAGGCTCTATATAGGCGCCTAAAAGGGGGTTATTAGGTTAAATAATAAGCTTATAACTATATAAAGGTCGAGGATCTTAATATAATAGGCGTTATAGTAAGTAGTAGTTAGGGTAAATCTCTCTAGCTAATTAAATATAACTACCTACTTATTATTACTATATATATACTATATATTAGAAGGTAGGAGGGTAGATATAATAATATTAATATTAGTAATTTATTTTACCTAGCGGGCGTTAAATACTCTAAATATCTCTACCTAGTTAACTTAGTATATATTAGTAGCGCGGCGCGCCTTATAGTAGTGCTAAATACCCTCCTAATAAGTAAGTATATAACTAGCGTAGGATCGATTAGTTTCTAATATCTTAATAGCCTTATTAATAGGTCTAAGTAGGTTAATAAGAGTCTCTATATAGAGCTAGAAAAATTTATTACTAATAATACTAATTAGTATAGTAATATTACTAGCGTTACTATCCCTTATAATAGAGCCTCGCTAGCTAGTAATATTATTAAGGTAGATATAGTTAAGGAGGGTACCTTTTAAATAGAATACTAATAATAAGTAATACTCTATACTTCCCTATTAGGTAAAAGAGGAAGTAAGTAGGGCTTTAGGCTTGCTATAAATAGTAACTTAGAGTTATTAAAGTTAGGCTAATTATAACTATAAGGTATAGAAGTAATTAATAATACTTAAGGCTTTCTTAATAATTAGTTACTATAGAGATAGCTTTATAATATTACTAATAAGAAGGTTTAGCCTATAGGAGTTATAGAGAATAGGAATAATATACTTAAGGCCTAGTTAATAAGTAATCTCTTAGTATAAAGCCTTTATAATACTATTTATATTAGTTATAAAGCTATTAATCCGCTTAAGGTTAGGAATACCCTTAACTATAGAGATCTCTTTAAGGATAGGAAGGAGCTCTTAGGTATTCTATATTATACTATAGGAGTAATTAGTAGTTACTTATATATATTAGAAGAAAGTAGTACTACTAAGTAATATAATAGAGATATTAATAATATAATTATTAGTATTATCTTTAGAGCTATTAAAAGTTATATTAATATAGAGCGAAGCTTTAATAATAGCCTTAACTTTATAGTAGTAGTTATTATAGATATAAGGTAAATATACCTTATAGAGGCTATATAATAATAGTAGCTTCTAGCTAGGTTAAAGTAGTATAATTAAGTTATAGGTCTAGTTATCTTTATAGAAAGTAAAGGGGTAACTATTAGTAAAAATAGAAAGTATAGTATAATAGTTTAGCTAGTTTATTAGGTCTCTAAAGGTATTATTAACTATAACTATAGTAGTAAGGGTAGCTATAATTAGTAGTTAGGTATAAGTTTAGTATTCGAGGTATTGCAGGTAATAGTTAAAATACTTCCTCTACTAAGAGATATTAACTATAGTAACCTAGCTATAGTATTTATATTACTCTTTTTAGTCCTTATTATTATAATCGTGGTATAGGTGAAACAACTACTTAATAATAGTAGTTTTAAGGCCTTTTAAAGCTATTACAACGTTATTAGTAATAATAATAATAATAGTAGAGCGTTATTAGTAATAATAATAATAATAGTAGAGGTAGTATTATAGGAGGGAAAAAAGAGCTTAAAAGTTAGCCTAACTGCGATTATTAGGTTAGGTTAGCCTTATGCTAGCCTAATTAGGCTTAGTTTAGTGTAATGTTATGCTTTTATCGCTTTTTTAGGCTAATATAAAAGCACTGCTTTTTTGGGCCAAAGCAGAAAAACTCGGAACCCTGCATGGCAGAGTTGCCTATTGTTGACAGACACACAGGGAGGACTGAGAGTCTCTAGTGCATTTGCAGCAGCCGTTCCACGAGTTGTGCTGGTACACCACGCTTCAGATAGTGCTCACTCCAAAGTCAGGGGGGTACACCTCGCACTTCGCTGTAACTAAGTCTATTGGCTGTTAAAGTAGGCTAAGAGACGCAGACGCTGGAGGTACCTGCGCCAGCTGGAGGGAAATTTCCCAATGGCCCACACCCACTGCTCCGTGCCGCAACAGCCCAATCACAAGTGTCCAATCTCGTCTTTAATTTCAAGACCCATGCTTGCCGGCGCAGTCGACAACTGCAGCGAGGCACGTAGAAACTCGAAAGGAGAATTGCGCCCAACTATACTGTGTGCTCACTCTCTCTAGCACCTCATTAGCTGGGCTTCTCCTCTTCATCGCGGACCTAAAGGTACCATGACCTTGAACCATGGATGGGCCGTCAACCTTGGAAACCCTTGTACCCCTTGCCGCGCGCCCGTGAGCCTAGCCCGGGCGTAAGTGGGCTTGCTCACCTCACCTCACCCACTCGACTGCACCAGGCTACGCCTCCTCTTCTTTCCTATCCCTCCGCTTCGTCTGATCTTTCTTCTCTTTCCTCTTTCCTTTCCCCAGTCATACTCATCGTCCACCTGTGTGCGTCGCGTACACTTGCATCAGCCTCTGTCACTCTTTTATATAGTCACTCATTAACCCACTGTCTCAAGACAACCACTCTCCCTTATTATACTACTCGCTTTCTTCCAGTCACTCGTTCGACTCCTTTTCCATCTTATATAGACCTAACTTCTAATCACTACCCTATCATCAACAAACAACAAAAAACAACCTCTGCCAAAATGCGCTTCACCATCTCCGCCGCTGCCTTCCTGGCCTTTGCCGCCAACGTCCTGGCTCAGAACCCCAACTTCGACCCCGTTACCAAGCCTACTCCCAATGAGAAGATCAACGCCGGCACCACCTACACCATCGAGTGGACTGCCCCTGATGCCTTCAAGGACGTGACCGTCTCCATCAGCCTGATCGGTGGTGCCACCCAGAACACCCAGGTTCCTCTCCTCGACATTGCCTGTGAGTCCACGCAAAACACCAGCGATCTCCCCCAAAAACCTCGCTAACACGTCTCAGCCGGCATTGCCAACTCCGCCGGCAAGTACAGCTGGACCATTCCCAGCACCCTGGGCAAGGACGCCTTCTACGGCCTGGTTGTCAAGTCTGAGGCCAACCCCTCCGTCGACTTCCAGTACTCCAACCCTTTCCACATCGTTTCCGGCGAGTCCAGCTCTGGCACCACCACCCTGACCTCTTCCTCTGGCACTGCTACCGTCACCCTGTCCGCCGCCTCGGTCTCTGCCACCTCCACCGCTTCTGCTTCCGCTTCCACCTCGGAGGTCGTTGTTGCCAACAGCACCACCGCTCTCTCCACCACCGCCGCTCCTACTCCCGCTACTCTGAGCGCCTCTGCCCCGGCCACCGTCATCACCAGCGTCACCAAGCCCGCCAGCAATATTACCGCTGCTTCCAAGACTGCTTCCAACACCTTGGCTACCGTCAATGGTGTCGCTGCTGGAGCTCAGGCCACTGCTGGCATCTTCGCCGTGCTCGGTGGTCTGGCCGTTGCCGCCCTTCTCTAAGCAAACGCTGCCTGCAGTATTTCTCGGATCTTTCATCTGTTAAATCGCATGGATTTGGGTTTGGGTTTCAACGTGCATATTAGGTCATGATAGGATAAAAAAACGGGACTCGTCTTTTGGGCTCCCACGGTCCGGGAAAACCGCGCCGGTTCAGCCTGGAGGAAAATGGGCTCCGCAGATGGCGTTTTAATTGTGTTTTTTCGATACCAGTTCCCCTACGTGGACGATTGCGATCACGAGGGATGGGTTGATACCTTTCTAGTTGATAATATGAGAGAAGAACGAATTTGGTCTTATTAGAAAACACGAATATCTTTCTCACACGACGTCCTGACTTTCAGCCCAAAAACACTGCCGATCACTTTTTGTCGAGATGCGACGCCATGCCGATCAGATAACCTCGCAGCTGTCATGCGAGGGCCGACATCCTGTCTGACGTGAACGGGTGGGATCTTCAGCACAATTAGCCGAAACATCTGCGCAGCAGTTTTCGGCCGACCGCAGGGTCTCGGCCACTAGTTGGATCAGATTTCTATATCGACATACATGAATTTGTACCACCGCGACACCAAATCTGTAGCATGACCAATTCTTCAAGGTGGTAAGGTGGAGTGACGTATCTTTCCCCTCCCCACACTCTCTACCTTACCAAAGTCTCAAGTTGCCGTTGAAATTCTCAATGTGTTCTCTCGTTATCATTTCTTCTTCACTCGAGGTGCAATCAAAAAAGACTGCTGATCGCAACTAGAGAAACACACATACACTCCACAGCCACCTCGCAACGCGGAGGGCCTGGTTCGGTCTCGGTCAAGTTCCCGAACAACATGGAGGTCGGTCTCGACGTGGCCCTCTCTCCCCGCCTCTGCATCCAACAATAACTCTCCTCCGCCAACCCAGCAATTGACAGGAGCCTGGAGACCGCCAAGCTTCCCGAGGTGGCTGTTGCCTTCAAACCTGACACGAACTGGTCCATGACTCGGCAAGTAGATTGCAACTCCAGTTTTCTGATGGAGAATTGGGTAACTCTGTTACAATATGACGGCCGCCTACGGAGTTCCGGGACTCAGCTTCTTTTGAAACTATGAGGATTCATGGGCTCTTCTTTTCTGAAGATCATTTTTTGTCTGTTGACCACTTTATCCGGGCAGCCTCTGTTTTGGATTCACCCAGGTGAAAAACATCGTCGCGCCGGCAATTCCGGCGGATGGTCGAGCTTGCGTTTCGAATTATTATCCAATATGAAAGAGGTTTATTTTTTCCATTCTTGTTCGAGCCGTTTCTCCTCGCCCACGGATGGAAAAAAAAAATCTCTTCTCCATTTGTGGTTATTAAATTTGGGTAGATGCTACGCCACGCAATAAATTATACTTTCGGAGACGCCATCTCTCTCATTTCGGGAACGCTGTGGGAGTAATGCCGTTCCGTGCGGGCAAGAGAGCTATGGTAACCGATTTATAGAACACCAATATATAGAACTTTTTAGAGCTAGAAGTATATATCCTTACCCCTAATAACCTAGTACCCTATTTTACTATATCCCCTAGTTTATAATCCGCTTCTTTAGCGCTTTAAGGAATTTAGTATATTATTTATTATATAGCTAGTTAATTTTAATAATATCTTTAGATATTAAATATATTATATATTTAAACTCTATTTTAATATTATTAATTAACTTAAGATGCTCTTTTTTAAAGTATTTTTATTATTATATAAACTTAACTACTATAAGATAGAGCTATCTCTAATTCTTAATTAGGGTAGTATTATTAAGAGGGTAGTTATTATAAGGAACAATAGCGGGTACAGGATGCAGAGCCAACGCTACTAGTAAAACATTAGCGAATTAGTAGCGAATATATACCCCCTTAAGAAAACTCTATAAGCTAGAGACTTAGAAGGTTAAGTAATAGTCTAATATAACTATATATACCTACGTTTTAGTATTCTAGCCTTTCCTAGTATAGGCCTATAGCTATACTCTTATAACTCTATTACTTCTACCTTAATTTAAGAAACTAGCGCTAGTTAGAATATCTAAAATAAACTAGTAATAATATGCTAACGTATTAGTAATAGATAAATTAGTAATAGAGTTTAATTATAATAAACTCTAGGCTAGTTATATAGAATATAACTAATAGGGCCTTAGCTAATATAACGCAGGTCGCTCGCTAAGCCCTAAGATATAGGGAACGTAGTATAAATATTATACTAGGGGGTTAGATAATCCTAGTAATAATATAGCAGGAGAGGCTACCCTAAGGGGGCAGGCTAGGTCTTAGGTAATACTAGAACTATTAGAGCGACTTTTGCTTAGTAAATAAATAGCGAGTAGTAGCTAATAGGGCACCCTGCCTAAGACCCCCTATAAAGCTAGTATCTTAAGTATCCTTACCTAAGTAATAAGATTACTATAGAGATAGTAAGAGAGCCTTATAGGGTAGATATATCTATAGTAGTAGAGGTATAAGGAATAAACTACTACCCTACTATAGGAGCTTACTAATTATCTAGCGATAAGGTAGCTATAGAGAGAATATAAGAAACCCCCTATATATAATTACTATATTATAAGTAAGGATTTTACTATAAACTAGGTTAGTAACTAGATCTAAGTAGTTAAAAATAGATACTAACTACGCGCTAGTAGCACGCTAGAGTAGTAGATTTAATAGGCGCTTATAAAGATAAGCCTATCCCTATAGACCTAGTAGTAATACTATAGGGCTAGGCTAGAGGGAGACCTAGCCTAGGCTAACTTTATAGTATTTATTTACTAAT
>JAVHLU010001982.1:0-22747 GCA_036785755.1 Colletotrichum ledebouriae
ACTATATAAGAAGTAACTCCTTAACTAGAGAGGTCTTTCCTAAGAGGTTCTTATAGCTAGAAGTATAAGAAGCTCTATTACTATAAGTAAGGCCTTATACCTCTCCCTTATCCTTATCCTTATCCCTATAACCTATAATAAATCCTTAATTATATTAGTACTAGACCCCGTATATAAATATACTAAGCCTAAGCGAGGTATACCCTTTAGTATAAATAATATAGAGGGGATTACTAGAGAGTTTAGCCTCGATATAATGAATAAAACCCGCTCCTTTATTAACTACTCTACTATATATAGAAAGCGTATTATTAATATAGCCCTTAAGAGGGCTTATTTTAATACCCCTATAGGGGACTCTATAAGGCGTAATAATATTAGAGCTAAGTAAGTAAACTTAGTAGTAGAAGTTTAGTAGGTTATTATATACCCTATAGAGTAGCCCTTCTTGAAGTAGGTCCTTTATATTACTAAGGTAGAGGTAGCCTAGGTAGCCTAGGCGAATATTAATAAGTATAGCTTATGCTAACTACTTTAATATAGAGAGAGCGTTACTAATAATAGCATAGCTAGCGGATAAAGCGGTAATAGAGGCGGTATTTAATAGCAGCGCGGGTAGTATACGAGAGGAAAAGTTAATAGTTTTATAGTTTAAATAATTAAAAACCACGTTATTATCGATATAAAGTTAAAGATCGTGAGGCTATTAACGGGCACGTATAAGTGCAGCTATAGTTAGGAGAGGATTATATGACCAAAGGCTATATATTATCAGGAGGCGCGGAGTTAGAAGGTCTGTTGCACTTAAGCAGGTAAAATCACTATGCAGTAGCCAGAGGCTAGAAGCTAATTATAATAGCTTATAAAGAGAGTTATTATTAAGATAAGTAAGCTATAGCTAGAAGACTATCTAATTACTATATTTAGACTAATAAATATATAGAGATTAGTAAATCCCTAAAAGGTTACCCTAATTACTAGAAGAAGAGACCTTAATATATAGATAATATAAGGGCCTATAGCTCCCTAAAGGGATTACCTTTTACTAGGATCTTATTAGATTTATAGAGAGTAAGTAAGTAGTACCTTATTAAGGTAAGGGATCTACTAATAGGATAGCCTAAAGCTTACTAGCTTAAGAGAGCGACTTTAATAGAGATCACTAGGCCTCTAGCTACTACATAGTGATTTTACCTGCTTAAGTGCAACAGACCTTCTAACTCCGCGCCTCCTAATAATATATAGCCTTCGGTTACGTAATCCTTTCCTAACTATAGCGGTACTTATATATACCTATAGCCTCACGATCTTTAACTTTATATCGATAATAACGTAGTTTTTAATTATTTAAACTATAAAACTATTAACTTTTCCTCTTATATACTACCCGCGCTACTAATACTACCTCTATTACTACTTCGTCTGCTAGAAGTTATTACTATCTTTACTATACTATTATTAGTAACGCTCTCTCGATATTAAAGTAATTAGTATAAGCTATACTTACTAATATTCCCCTAAGGGGCCTAGGCTACCTCTACCTTAATAGTATAGAGGACCCGCTTAAAGAAGGGCTACTCTATAGGGTATATAATAACCCGCCTAGCTTCTACTACTAAGTCTACTTACTTAGCTATAATATAATAGTAAGTATCCCCTCTAGGGGTATTAATAAGAGCCCTCTTAAGGGCTATATTAATAATATGCTCTTTATATATAACGGAGTAGTTAAAGAAGGAGCGGGTTTTATTAATTATATTAATACTAAACTCTCTAGCGAGCTCTTATATATTATTAGTATTAAAGGGTATACCTTATATAGGCTTCGCGTTTTTATATATAGGGTTTAGTACTAATATAGTTAAGGGATAAGGAAGAGGGAGAGGTATAAGGCCCTACTTATAGTAGAGCTTCTTAAACTTCTAGCTATAAGAACCTCTTAGGAAAGACCTCTTTAGTTAAGGAGTTACCTCTTATTTAGTAGCGTTTACCTTGCTAGAAGGTCGACCTTTTAAGTTAAGGAGTTATCTTATATAGTAGCTTTTACTTTTAATACCTTGCTCGAAGGTTAACCTTTTGGGTTAAGGAGTTATCTTATATAGTGGCTTTTCTAGGCTACGAGAGCCTTAGTAGCTTATTCGGCTCTAATATAATTAGCCCTAGTACGGCGCGCGTCTAACTCTATGATATTTAGAGGGTTTGCTTGTGAGTAGTAGGAATATATAGGGTTCCTATATTATTTTCCTTAACTAGTAGAGGGTATAGGTTAAAATACCTATATAGTATTTCCCAAATTATACCTGCGAACTAGGTGAATTTATTATAGTCTTTTTGCGAAGGGGCTGCAGCGTAATTCCGAGCTTAATAGAGATCGCTAAGTTGATCTAAGAAGAGATCGTTTACTACTATAAACTATATAGCGAACTTATTATTAATAGAGGGCTAGAGAATAAGGATATTATTATTAAATTTAATAAGAAATATAGTATAAGGAGGAAAGTAATATCTATATATAACCTAAGGGCTAATAGTATAGTTAAGACTAGTTATTAGCTAATTACTTATATATTATTAATATAGACTAGAGGATAGAGAGATATTAACTCTTAGCTATACCTTCTTACTACCCTATTTATAGATTAATTAAGTATTTATATTTTAACTAGCTTTAGCCCTTTCTACTTATTATATAGGGTTAAGCTTATTACTCCTATTAAAACCTTAATACTAACCTAGAGGGTTCTTAATTAGGATTTAGTAATAATAGAGGAAGAGGAGGTTTAAATATATCTATAAGCCTTCTTATAACTTAATAAGGATAGAAAATAAGCTAAAAAGATAATTAATAGTTAATATAAGAAAACTATAGAATACTATAATAGTTAATATAAGAGGACTATAAGAAAGGAGAGGCTAGAGGTAGGTAATTTAATACTAGTATTTAATATTAAGGGTTATATTAATAAGTTATCTATTAAAAAGATAGACTACTAATAATAAGGCCCCTTCTATATCTTTTTATAAGCTCTAAACGCTTTATTATATTAATTAGTAATATTAGTAGGTAATAAGGTTATTAGAAAGATATTTAATAGGAATTAACTTTATAAATTTATTTAAGCTCCTAAAAGGTATTACGAACTAAGTAATTTAAATATTTATAGATCTAATTTAGAAAGAAACTTAGTAAAAATCTTCTTAGCGCTAGGGAATAAAGAGTATAATAATTATATACCTAAGGAAGAGGAGGAGGAACTTATAATACCTAGGGAAAGTAATTAAGAAAAAGAAGAGGATTTATTATAATTAGTAATATAATTAAAGTAGTATTTAAAGGATTTAGAGAAGGTAATTAAAGCTTTAGAAGCTAGACAATAACTAGTTATTAAGATTCCTAAGATAATAAAAGAGAAAGAGAAGAAGTATATTAAAATAGAAGATCTAGGGGATATATAAGGTTTCTCTTATTATAACTTATTTTAATTAATAATTTATAGACCTATTCTTATTTTCCCTTCCTTTTATCTCTTAATTTAAAAGTTTAAGATTCTAGGGATAATATTCTTAAATTTTAGGGATAAGGGTAAGAGATAGTATTAATAACTCCTTACTTATTTAAAGCACGCCCCCTTACTACTATTTAATATAATAATAGCTTAGATAACTTTAATATCTATTAATAGTTATAGTAGGGTTATTAAGCCTAGGAAAGTATAAGATCTTTAACCTTCTAATAATAATACTAAAGCCCCCCCCCTTACTAAATAAATATAAAATTAATAACCTAAAGATAAGAGAGAAGAAGAGAAGGGGAAAGAGGGTATTTAGATTATAGTTATTAGCCCCTAGGGGGGATATTAGTAGACCCTTCTTACCCCCCCCCCTTTTCCTAGAAAAGATTATTACTAATATTAGATTACTTACTACTAAAGAGAAAGAGAAGGATATTTATAAAAGGGATTATATTAATTTTATACCTAGATATACTTTAACTTTAGCTTTATAGACCTATTTATATATTATTCGCCTCGATTTCTTATAAAAACCTAACTAGCTTCTTATTCTCTTTTTCTTTTTACCCCCCCCCCCCCCTATATATTATATAAATATATCTAGAAACCCTATTTTCCTATCTTAATTTATAATATAAAGCCCTAAGTAGTCTATAATTTCTATAAGGTTAAACTCTAGAAGTAGCTCTATTATAAAGGGGTAATAAGAGTATATAAACCTAGCTTTAGAGTAATATTCCTAAGCTTATTAATAGTATTTATTATAAAGGAGTAAGAAGTTAAACTTAGCTATAGCTATAACTATAATATCTAGTAGAACTTAAGACTATAAGATCTCCTTAATACTATTAAATTCTCTACTCCTCCTTACTTTATTAATATATTTAATTTTATATTTATAGCGCTTATAGATACTTAGATTATTATATAAGTAACTCTCTTAAGCTTTATAAAAGAAGTAGTTAGTATAAGGAGTACTTAGTATAGAGATATACTTAAAGTACGGTTTATAGATATAAATACTAGTTATAGGGTTCCTAGTAGTATAGGTCTGCTCTTTATAATAAATATAAGGTATTATATTATAACTACCTTAGGATTAAATAAATAAACTATATATAGCTACTATATACTAAAAGACCTTTATCTCCTATAAGCTAGTAAGGAAAGTAATAGAGGTATAAATAAAGACTTAATAGTAGAATTCTCTAGACCCCTTAGTTACTCTAAATATTTATTCAAAGTCCTATTTACTAAGATAAGCCTTCTAGCAAGCTAGCCTTATTACCTTAGTAGTTTTATTAGAGAATATCTATAGTATAAAGGCTACCTCTAAGTATTTATTACTAGGGATATTAAGATAAAGCTAAATAAAGCTTATAGCTACCTAAGAATTATAAGTATTAGCTAGAAGGTATAGGGCTAATAATAAGAAGAGAAAGAATACCTAAAGTTAGTTATTAGAGTATTAAATAAAAAGAGGTATATTATTTTTCTTTATTTTAGGTATAGGGATATTAGGACTTAGGACCTATAGGGTTATTACTAATAGGAGATAACGAGGGTAAGGTTAATTAGAATTTTTAATACCTAAGATAAGGAAGTTATTATTAGCTATAATAAGAAGATATAATTTATAAATATAAGAAATAAAGTATAAAAGGGTTAAATATAAATTAAAATAGCTAGATAAAAGTAGTTATTATAAGAGGAGAAGTTAATAATAGAGGATAGAGGAGGAAGTTTATTTAATTTATAACTAGGCTACTTATTTTAATAGCTACTACTAACTATTATTTCCTTTATTCTTTCCCTATATATAACTATCTTAATTTATTATTCTATTTATTATAGGTTTTTATCCTAAGTTCGTTTTATTTTATTAAAGCTAAGGAGAGTAAGGGAGGAGAGTTAATTATTCTTTCTATAGGCTATTAATAAATTACTATATTATTAAAGTAATTAGTAGATATAAAAATATACTCCTTACCCCTTAAGCCCTTTAGTTTCTCTCGCTCTTATATATATATTATTTACTTCTAAACTTAATTTATCTACTAACTATATAATATTAACTATTATATTATAGCTCCTCCTTTTTTTTAAATATTACTTTTATTTAGCTTTTTAATCTATAAATTACTTATACTTTCCCCTTATTAACTTTTCTCTTAATACTTTATAATAGGGAAAGTTCTCTTTTATAATAATAAAGTATTAGATATATAGATCTAGGAGTTAAGATCCTTAAACCTTCTTATCCTTAAAATTAGACTTTTAATAGAGCTTATATCTAATAAACTAAGTATAAGTAGGTTTTAAGTATAAGGATAAAATAATACAGATATCCTAGGCTTTAAACCTCTTAATAAGCTTAGTTACTAGCCTTAGCTAATTAAATATAATATACGCCCTCTACCTAGGAAGGATAATATCCCTAGTTAGATAGACCCTTTTAATATAGTATTAAAATATATCCTAATTAAGCGTTAGAATAAGACCTTAGAAGTAGCTAAGATAATAATTTGCTCTTTATACTTATAATAAGTTATAGCTAGTATATTTAATACTATTAGTATACTTAAAATAATAACTCTAATATATACTAAGGATATCTTAGTAGTTACTTGCTATATTATAAGGCTTACTAAGCCTAGCTAACTGCTTTACTATAAGATAATTAGAGGTATAGAAGATAATTTTAAAGATAGAGATATAAGGGATATTATAATTACTTAAATTAAAGCTAAGTCCCCTAATATACTTCTTATTTATCTATAAGCGCTTTAGTTTACTAAAGTAGTTATTATAAGTTTACTAATTAACTTATAAGATAGGAGAAACTAGTTTTATAATAATTAGTAGTTAAAGAGAGGAGCTAAAAGATAACTATAGACTCTAATACTTATTACTAGGAGCTTTTTACTAAGATATAAAGCTAAAGAAGTTTTAATAAAATAGCTATACTTAATAGAACTTTAATATATAAACTCTTTACTATAAGCCTCTAGTCTCTATTTTATTAATTAGCTTAGGTCCTTTATATAAATTAGAAGCCTAGTACCTCTAAGGTAGCTTATTAAAATAAGGTATTAAGCTTAGATTAATTATTTATTAAAGGCTTTACCTAATAAAATACCTCCTAAAAGATACTAAACCTAACTAAGAGTAGATAGAATTCCGCATAATTAATACTTTGAAATAAGAGAAACATATATTAGGAAAAGGATAGCTTAAGAAGATATTAAATACTATATAGCTAAATATACCTCTTAATTTATAGACCTAGAGGTTTCCTCCTTAAATAGGATAGATATTAACCTACTAGTACCTAAGGATACTAATTTATAAACTAATTTAATAATTTATATTAATCTAGAAGAGTTAGATTGAGAAGAAGGATTATTAAAAGAACTAAATATATAAAATAGAAAAAGAAGGAATACCTATAAGAAGTAGAAGAGGGATTATAACTTATAATAACTAGCTAACTTTATAAAGTATTTTAACTACCTTAGGTTTATAAAACTATTTATATCGCCCTACTTAGCCCCTACTACCCTAAGAGATATTATATTTAACCCTATTAATACCTTAGTAGTATTTAATATTATAAGACCTAAAGGGAACCCTATATTAAATAAATATAAGCTTATACTAGTAGTCCTATAGTATATATAATAGAACTAAGAATCTAAAAATTACTTAATAACTTAGTATAGAAGAGGGTTATTTATTATAACTTTAGCCTAGGTAGAATATTTATTACACCTTTATAATATATAAGGGAAGCTAATAAAATATAAGGAGTTAGATAATTTAGAAGTTATAGCCCTTTTTATATTTATAATTAAGAGCTACCCTCGTAATATCTATACTCTAATCTATAAACTAGCCTAGTAACTTAGGAAAGAAAGTAATAAAGCTTCTATAAAGCTTAAAAGAGTAGAAGTAAAGAATCTTTAAGATATTACTAGGGCCTTCTTTCTATTAAACTATAGTAATTATTACTAGGCTACGATTTTTATAGACTAGTTAACTAGCTACTACTTCTATTATAACTCTATATAAGACTAGAATAGTAATTAGCGCTTTATTAAGGCTATATAAGACCTTAATATATAGTATTATAAGATAGGAGCCCCTCTATAACTCTAAAAGCTCTTATTAATTAATACCTACGTAGTTAATTTAGTTTAATAAAGGGATAGGTTTATATATAGCCTCTAGTATATTAAATAAGCTAGAGCTCTAATTTAGGAAGAATTACTATCTCTACGTTTTAGTAGTATAACCTTAAGTAATAATATATTATTCTCTAACTCTAAAATCTCCTTAGTTACCTAATATATATCTATAATTACTATAGAGTTCTATAACTTAATTATTAATAGTAGTATAGCTCTATAAGATACCCTATTAAGCTAAGAAGACTTTAAGAAAGTACCTTTCTTCCCTTTATACCCTCTTACTCCTTTATCTATAAATAGTAATATAATAGACTTTAGAAATAATAATAATATTACGCTATTTCCTATAGTAGATATTCCTTAACCTATTTATAAATTATTAGTATTATCTAGGTCTACTTTATTTAAAATACTAGATAATAAGCTTAAATACTTTGGATATTAGCTTTAGTTATAAGTCTTATAGATACTAAGTTATAATATAACTATTAAGCTATACTTAAGAACTATACTTATAGATATACTATTATATCCTAAGAGGCCTAATCCTTTAAATAAGTATAACTATAGCTATATAGATTATATCTAGTAGAGAGTTAACTAATAGGATTAGACTAAGTAGAATATACCTAAGGGAGTATATTATTATAACTTCTTATATCTAGTATAATAGGGTAAGTAGTTTTAGCTATACTAAGGATTAGAGTAAGATAAGGAGTATAATAAAAAAGAAGAGGTAATAAGGCTATTATTAAGATATAACTTATAATAGAAGATAGTTAAACCTAAGGGACCTTCTTAATAATAGGATTACCCGCTTAGAAGATATTATTAATAAATTAGATCTATAAATAGAGTTTATTTACTATTTATATAAAGTAGTTTTATTTATTTTTTAAAACTCTCTTTTATAATATTATAAAGAGTCTTAAGGGGATAATTAGAATAAAATAAGATAGACTTAGCTATATAACTTTTAGAAAACTCCCTGAAAATATAGACTTATTATAAGAAGACTATAGAGTAGAGCGTAGAGGAGAGGAGTATAGCAGACTTTAGTATTATATAGATATTACTATAATTAGTACCTTAATAATCCTATACCTCGTTTTTTAGTATTTTCTTAGCGAATTACTACCTAATTTAGATTATCTCTTTTAATTAGATCTGCGAATTATTCTATATATTTTTTAAGCCTACTCTTATTATTCTTGCCTATTTATAAGTAGAGCTATGTTGTTTATTGTCTTTCTAGTTCCTATTGGCTCTAGCCCTTTCTAGTATATAACTAGGAGGATTATAGCTAAACTTATTAAAGCTAATAACTATATAATCTACTACTTAGTAACCTATAACTAGGAATAATAGAGAGCGAATCCCGCTCTAGTTACTAGTTTTTACTATAGCACTATATAGAGCAGGAATAGGTATCTAGCTTCTTTAAGACTTTTATACCTAATTAGTAGAAAGCCTTCTTAGAAGCTAGCATAGGGTATTATACGCTCTATAGCTACGTTTATACTACTATTTATAGCGCAAAGCCCGCTTATATAACTATAACGATCTATAAATATCTTACTACTAATAACCTTACTAAGCTACCTCGCTTATAAAAAGAACTTTTAAACCTCCTATAGGCGTTCTAAACTTGCTTTAAAGAAGTAGCTAAGGTTAAGATAGGTAAATTATAGTAAATAAATATATAGCGCGTTATTAATTAAGAGATAATCATAAAGAAACTAATCCCTTTAAAGTAGGTATTTACTTATAAATTTAATAAGGATAATATCCTTAATTAGTATAAAGCAAGGATCTATATTTAAGGCGATTAGTAAGAGAAGTTACCCCTTAAATAGACTTATATAGTAACTCTTACTACTTATACCTTTAAGGTAGTAATAGTAATTACTATATAATTTAACCTCGAAGTTAAACAATTTAATATTATTAACGTATTCCTAAACGCCTCCTAGGACCTAAATAAAGACCTAATTATTTATAAGTTACTAGATAGCTTTAAGTAGCTTAGAAAGTATATTAAACTACGCTACGCGCTCTATAGGCTAAGGGATATATTACTATTCAAGTATAAGGAGTTCTCCTTAACCCTTTAATATCTAAGCCTTATACTTATAAGTAAAGACCTATACCTCTTCTAGTTAATTAAGAAGAAGGTTCTTATTATTTTCTTTATAAATAACTTCCTTATCCTATTTTATAGGAACTATAAAAAAATAATATAGAGGGTAATTACTAGCCTAAAAGAAGCGTATAAGTTATAAGAATAAGGCCTAGTTAAGTACTATCTTAGAATTAGAGTTATTTATAACTAAGCTATATAAAGGATATACCTTTCTTATAACTAATATATTAAGTAAGTTATAAAGAAGTTTAATTTACTTAACTTAAGAGCGTTAATAACCCCCCTTTTAAACATATTACTCCTAAAAAGTAAAATAATAGTAATACTATTAAAAGTAAAGAGTTTCTAAGAGAAGATTAGCTCTATACTATATATTATTAAGATAATCTAACCTAACGTTACTTTTATATATTCCCTACTCTTGAGATTCCTAATAAACCCCGCTCCTTATTACTACGCTACTACTAACTAGGTTATATAATACCTATATTATACTTATCACCTTATACTACGCTTTAGTAACTTAGGGGGTAAGTAGGTATTATTAATTATAAGTAACGCTTTATTTATAAATAATAAGGAGATATAGAGGTTATCTTAAGGGTATATAATCTCGCTCTTTAGAGGACTAATCTAATAGAAGGCTACTTAGTAAGCTATAATTATAATATTAATAATAAAACTAGAACTTCTAAGCCTTAAATATATAGCTAAGGAGATAATTACTCTTTAGAGGCTATTTAGGGATATTACTCTTAAACTTAGCGATATCTAGAAGATTTATTATAATAGCTAATAGATAATTCGTCTTATAATAAGTAAAAAAGAACAGATCTTAACTAAGCTATAGTATATTACTATTTAGAATATATAGCTATAATAAGAACACGCTAGAGGATTATTTAGCATAATATATATACTAATAAATAATATACTAGCTAATAGTCTTATAAAGGTTCTTAATTATAAGAAGTTTAAATAGTTTTATTCGCTCCTTAATTTAAAAGATATATAAAGAATAATTATAAAAAACGAGGGATACTCTAAATAAGTATAAGAGAGCTAATAGCGTCTAATCTTTAATTAATTTATAGGTTACTAGCTAGGGAGCTTAAAGTTGCTCCTATAGGAATAAAAAGAATATAATTTATCCTAAAAGGCTACCCTAAAATACTAATTTTCTACTACCTAACCTTAGAGGATTTACTTATACTAATCTATTAGGATATTATATAAGGGTAGTAATAACTCTAGTAAATATATACTAATAAGACTATTAACTATATAGTATATTATAATAGCTATATTACTAGTAGGTAGACGAGGTATAGGTATACCTATACTAACTACTAGGGTTCTAAATAGAACTAGGGTAGGAGATAGAGTAATAACGCTATATATACTAAAATTACCTATTACTTTAGAAGCCCTATCTAAACTCTTATTATTACTACCCTTCTTTATTATTATAATCTCCTCCTTCTAGGTAGTAATAGCCTTATAGAGCATAGCTCTCTAATAAGTAAGGGTCTATAGGTTATATTAGAAGATAGTTATAAAAATAAAGTATATATAGAACCTTATCTTTCTAACTACTAGGTCCTTTAAAGTCTTAGCTTGAGTATATTAATAGGTTATAATAGTAATAAGGGTACCTATTTATTAATAAGGTACCTTACTCTTATAATAATAGTTATACTTACTTATTATACTAAGTAAGTACTTTCTATCTAATAAGCCTAAGAGCTTATTTAAAATATATTAAAAGTAGTACTTATTAAATAAGGGTACTTACTCCGCTTCTATACCTCTACTAGGGGGAGGAGGGCTAAGAGGGGGCTCTAAACTACTCTTACTAGTACCCTCCTCCTTATCTATTTTCTTAGGGATTATAATAATAATAAGGTTAGTAATATTCTAATATATAGTTATAATAATAAAGGGATTATAACTTATTAGGAGCTATTCTCTTAGATTACTTAGGAGGGTAACCCTACGGCTTCTTAAGCTATAAACCCTTACCCTTAGAGCTACTTTCTATAAGTTACTTCTACTTCCTACTACTCGCTATATAATATATTAATATACTATGTATTAATAATAGGAAGGAATTATATATATATAACCTTATTATTACTCTCTAGGGGAAGAGGGCGCGCCCCTCTACCCCTAGCTTTATTTTTACTTTTAGTAGTATATATCTTCTTAAGGGCTATAGCCTAACTAGTCTTTTTTTAAGAGGTATTTATAAATATATTAGTATATTATAATAGCTTTAAGATTATCGCGCGATATAAGTATATATGCGCGCGCGTAATAAGGTTATTATTAGGGCTAAAGTTAGATATATATATAGTTATTATATTATATATAGAGAAGAGTTAAGAAAGTAAGAGGGTAGCTAAGTTATTTTATTTAGAGTTAATATAATAGTAGCTACCCTACTTAAGCTAATAAGAGATAATCAATTCTATTACTATTAATAAGAGTTAGTAAATAAAAGGTATTATAATAATAATAATAGTAATAGTTATAAAAGTAGAAAACTATAACTATTTATACTCCGCTTATACCTAATATAAATAACTTTATTTTATTATCTCTTTTATAAATAAGCTTATAGATAGGTTATTTATAAATATATCGCTTTATATTTAGGTATTTTAAGAGATATTATATTAAGCTCGGAATTACGCCGCAGCCCCTTCGCAAAAAGACTATAACAAATTCACCTAGTTCGCAGGTATAATTTAGGAAATACTATATAGGTATTTTAACCTATACCCTCTACTAGTTAAGGAAAATAATATAGGAACCCTATACGTTCCTACTACTCGCAAGTAAACCCTCGTATAGAGTTAGACGCGCGCTACACTAGGGCTAATTATATCGGAGCTAAACGGGCTACTAAGGCTCTCGTAGCAAAGCTACTATACGAGATAACTCCTTAACCCAAAAGGTCGACCTTCTAGCAAGGTGAATGCTACTATATAAGAGGTAACTCCTTAACTAAAGAGGTCTTTCCTAAGAGGTTCTTATAGCTAGAAGCATAAGAAGCTCTATTACTATAAGCAGGGCCTTATACCTCTCCCTCTTCCTTATCCTTATCCCTATAACCTATAATAAATCCTTAACTATATTAGTACTAGACCCTATATATAAAAACGCTAAGCTTACGCGAGGTACGCCCTTTAATACTAATAATATATAAGAGCTTACTAGAGAGTTTAGTATTAATACGATTAATAAAACCCGCTCCTTCTTTAACTACTCTATTATATATAGAGAGCGTATTATTAATATAGCCCTTAAGAGGGCTCTTATTAATACCCCTAGAGGGGATACTTACTATTATATTATAGCTAAGTAAGCGGACTTAGTAATAGAAGCTAGGCGGGTTATTATATACCCTATAGAGTAGCCCTTCTTCGAGCAGGTCCTCTATACTATTAAGGTAGAGGCGGCCTAGGCCCCTTAGGGGTTAGTGAGTATAGCTTGCGCTAACTGCTTTGATATAGAGAGAGCGTTGCTAACGATAGTATAGTTCTAGCGGACGAAGCGGTAATAGAGGCGGTATTTAATAGTAGCGCGGGTAGTGCGCGAGAGGAAAAGTCGATAGTTTCGTAGTCTATTAAATAATTAAAAACCACGTTATTATCGATATAAAGTTAAAGATCGTGAGGCTATAGGTATATATAAGTATAGCTATAGTTAGGAAAGGTAGTTAGTAATTACGATTACGTAACCGAAGGCTATATATTATCAGGAGGCGCGGAGTTAGAAGGTCTGTTGCACTTGAGCAGGTAAAATCACTATGCAGTGGCCAGAGGCCTAAGAGATATTATATAATTAGGCGCTTTTCTAGCTACTACTATATCTAGGGGGGTATACTATAATACCTTTAGTATCGCCTATTCCTAGCGTAGTATATAACGAATATTAGCTCTAGAGTAACCTTTTTCTAGGGGTCGTTCCTCTAACCGTAGTTATAAGTAATCACGTTATAGCTACTCTTATTATAATAGAATAAGCTCTTTAGTAACTATATATGTGGCCCTATAGGACGTTTCTTAACAAATCTGAGAGGGTCCTGACCGAGGTTATCGTGCCCTTTATGTTGATGACTTCCAGGGGAGATGAAGAAGTTTGTGGTCAGTCGAGGAAGTCTTTGATGATAATAAAACCAATCTTCTAGGTTGGTAGTCTGCTTGCCAGAAAAAGTCAGTCCAGGGCATTACGGCTGCAGTAAGCTTCACTCGAGGTCGATGGCTGTTATTATCGCGAAGACTATCAGCGGCGTTTTTCAAGGGGTCCGAAGCTCGAATTTATTGAAGGGATATTGTCTTGAACTAGTTCAGTCTTTCTGGACAAACGCTTCTGATGGAATACATGGTTGAACAAGCCTCCAAGTAGTCGTAACTAAAGTTGATGTGTTGGTTCTTAGGTGCATGGCAAGAGGCACGCAGCCCTCACCTTCTTGTACTTGGCGATGACGATGTTTCTATGACGCTCGCAAGATTCGCTCACAATTCCTTGTTGCCAGTGTCAGATTGATACAGCACCCGGCATTGGTCAAGCTGTTCGCTATGATAAAGGTCATACCGGCAAATGTGTCATCACGCGCTTCTCGTCATAAGAGGCAATTACTCGTCGGCTATCTCTTCGCGTTATCCTAGCTGAAAATGGCTTTTTAAATTATCATATGTTCGTCGTATCCTCAATACCGGTCATGCTAGAGCCAGCTGTTGTATCACATGTGTTTCTCTCTAATCATCGGCAAAGGCTCGATTCACGCTTTACCATAGCGGAAGGGACATCGATAAGGGCGGGTCGTTGGAGATTTCAGAGCACAAGTTCATCTTATGCCCTCTCTCGAGGCATGTCAGTCCAACATGAAATTTCCTTTTATGTTTTCCCCAATGTCTCACACCCACTGTTTCATCAGAGTGTTGCTATTAATATCCTTATCAAAGTCCATAATGTGGGTAGAATGACACCACGGCTTGAAAGCCTCTGCCTTACGGGTTGTTCCCGCAAAGAACGAACACCACCGAAGACTCGGGTGCGCCTCATAGACTTCCTTCCTCGACTGCTCGTGTATCATCTTGTCCAACTCCTTCGCGTTCGGATGGCGTCCGACGTTGTCGTACAGCGTCGCCAGCTGGATGGGCTGTCCTAGATACGTAATCGTGCCATCGGCGCCAATGTCCTGGTGTCGAATGATTGCCTCACACACGAACTCCGCCTGGTCCGAGCGAGCACCGTGACCCTTGAGTGTATTGAGCGCCCTGATGCCGCCGTAGATATCAAAGGACATGCGGGTTGCGATGAGATTCTCCTCGGCCATGACGATGTCTTGGAGGAGGCAGGTGAGGACCCAGGTGACAGGGGAGAAAAAAGCTGTCATTTCTAGGAAATTTTGTCTTGTGATCAACATTCCTGGCGGAAGTTTAGCGTTGACTTGGGCTTCATCATCGGACAGTCTTGGGGTAAGGCACCGAAGTAGAAGACCCTCATGGAATGATTGAACGTAGGTGGGTGAAGTCGCTCTTTGGCATATTTCTTTGTTTGAGCCACGACGGGGTCTCCGCAGGGCAATTCGACAGTCTTTTGGTGTTTTTGAGCTGCGAGGGTGGTGCAGAGTCTTTAATGATGATGAAGTTCGGCATATTTAGTGTAGGCAAGCGTCTATGGTACAACCCGCGGCGGCCAGCGTGACTCACAAGGCCGGTCCCATACCGGTAACTATTACCTTATGACCGAAGGTGTGTGCTTCACCGGATGATGTCCTTGCGTCTCCTTGCGGCAGACGTAAATCACTCGGTGTTTGAGAGCCAACGTTAGCCTCTTGTTCACCAAGTGCCAACACTGCGTCTCGTGAATCTCGCGAGTCACATTTAGCGCTCCGAAAGTAAGAGCTGGGACCTTCATCTCACATTTGCCCGTGGTGGAAGACGTTATGGGCGCTCGGGTTGAATCAAGGTGCCGAATCACAGGGACTGAGACGGGTCTACGCAGTGAATGTGAGCTGAGAAAGACCGTTCTCCGAGTCTCTTCGTTCCGGCTTCTTGATTTTATCAGTTTCAACGACCTTCTCGGCTCTCACACCATGGGAAGCCAATAGTCGAGCTTCCAAAGGCATTCTTCACAGCGGACATCCACCTGGAGGCCAAGTTGAAGAAAGAAAGTATGTGCGAACCAGCTCAACATCACTTGGGCTGACGTCTACACATCGATTTCTGTCATCGGAGCTGGTTGATAGTGCGTATTCACCATAAAAGAGCAATTATCGGCGGCGGTAGAGTGATCGATCTCTTTGCCTCCTCTACGGGCGAATCCTCCATACAGGTCCAAGTTACCAGGGTTCCAGTACACCTTTTTTCGACGTGGGTGGAATGTCACATCTATTTTCTCTCAGTTGCATTTTGAAACCGTCATGTAATGATAACATCGGGTGGGAATGGGAAATGCCTACGTCTATGCAAAGCGATGCCGAAGAAGTTGCCCACCGGATCCGCCCACCAAAATTCAGACCCACTGCGAAGCAAATGACTACCTCTCGTGCGTAGATTTCAAGATGAAGCTTGCTGATATTTATACGTCCTGATTCATGAACGATGAGTTGCAAGGCCCTCAGGCATGCCTCCAAGCACAGAACAGCAAGGCATATGAATACGGGACGACTCGGGCAACGTGGGCAGTCAACGCAGTCTTTTCCGATAACGATGGGACTTTTCGTGAAAATTCAAACGTCAATCGATGGTCTCTTCCCGACAAACTGCCTCGATCCTGCTATATGGCCCCCCATAGCCGACAACATGACGCCGGTCGAAGAAATCGGCAGCTTATGCGCAGTAGGGGGTAATGACTACTGTAGGCTTCTGGCGCGGGAGGCACTCCCATAATCACGGACATAAGACACGAATGGAAGGAAAGTCGGTTCCTCAACCGCCTCTTGCATCGCTCATCTCTTCGTGTCAATGACGAAGTTGCGATGCGGCGTTTGAGAGCTTGAAGTGAATTAAGTGAAGGGCTAATGGGCTCGCACCTCGGCGATCGGCCTATTTGGATGAGACGGTCAAGGTGATTGACACCATATTCAGCGGTCGGACTGGACTTCGCTGAGGAAATATATACTCCCAAAGCGATTAAGTGCAACTTCATTCATATTTGCGAGGGGAGTTGTTTTATTTATTGAGAGCGCATTCCTTCTTCTTTTGCGCGTAACCCGAAGTAAAGCTTTTTACTCGGTGATAATTGCTTAACAGAATCTATGCTGCTAGACGGAGGGACAGGGAAACGGAGGAAGTGGATGGCGGCGTGTTTGGGCTGTCTAAGCAATGGCTTGCATTTCTCTGTGAACGCGAATGAAGTCGGCAAGGCATGATTCCGCGCGCGCAATGATGGCTCCTGGAATCTCCTCCGGTCACTGCTGATCAAGACTCCGCTGAATTCGGCGTCAAGAAGAGGTGATTCATGCCCGTCAGAGCGCTCCCCCCTCCCTTGTGGCTCGTTTGCGGCCACCCCGGGCCGGGCCGCAATCGAGCTCGTTAGGGGCAAGCCAACACCTGTTAGTTCAGATGGAAGTGCCGCGATTGGCGACCTCGGAATACTAACCCATGCTCTAACTCGGTTATGCAACTGAGCTGATACTTTTAACGACAAATGACAATATTATGTTGCGATGCCGACGCTGCCTGGACCGACTATAAGCGTAGAAGCATAGTTTCAAAACCGCACAACTTCTCCCCATAGTATATGTTGAGAAACGTCCTATAGGGCCACATTTATAGTTACTGAAGAGCTTGTTCTATTATAACGAGAGTGGCCGTAACGTGGTCGCTTATAACCACAGTCGGAGGAACGACCCCCGGAAAAAGGTCGCTCCGGAGCCGACGTTAGTCACGTGCCGCGCTGGGAACGGGCGATGCTGAAGGCATCACGACAGTATACATACCAACGCCAATCCAGCGTTATCCAGAGGCTCCTGGAGCAGTTAGTTATGCTATGGGTTCATAAAAGTATCTCAGTGGTTTATGAGAGCCGGCATCTTAAAAGGCACTTGGGATTGCTGGTGGAGAGTGGTACAGTTGCCTGCCTCGACCGCAAACTCAAAGCAATTCCACGAGACTCAACAAGGACGAGCGCTAATAGTCAGCTAGCTGCCTGGGTCAAGATCCAGGCTCGCAGCCTGAATTGCTCGCCTCTATTCATAACTGAAGTTGTACTTGCACTTCCAAGACGGCAGTATCAGGTGGGAAGAATTGGCTTACAAAATAAAGGGGAATTCGATGAGCGCTGTCACGAAGTTCATTACCCGCGCGATACATAAGAGGGGCCAAGCCTGCTTGACGAGAATCGTTTGTTGCCTAAAGTGTCACGTGACGTGGGGTAGGTCACTTACTAGGGTAGACCTTCTCCCTTAGCAACCCCTGCTTATATAATTAGTCTCTCGAGATATATTATACCTAGCTTTATAGAGAGATATTTATTTACTTACTTTAAGTAGTTCTATATTTATCTATTATTTTATTATAAAGCTTAGCTTTTTATATAATAATATAACCTTTCTTTTGCTTTTTATTTTAATTAAACTTCTTCTTAGTAAATTCCTAATTATAGCTATTTTATATTATAAGAAATCTAATCTTAAATATAATTATAGAGTCTAAGACCTTAGTTTTACCTTACTAATAATAGTAATAATAATGCTTTTAAATAGGATTATTAGGTCCTAGGCCCTAATAAGTAAGCCTATATTTATATAGCCTATGCTCCTATTCCCCTTTCCGCTTAGTTACTCTAACTAAGATATAACTAGTATCCCTACTACTTAAAGAGATTTAACCTTAAGTTTATATATTATAAATAACATCTAATAACCTATATATTATATATTAGTAGAATAGTCTATTAATAGGGGGCTAATTAACTAAGAGATACTTAAGGTTGCTTTATATCTAAAGCTATAGTTATAGCTACTATAGCTATTACTACTACTACTAAAGCAGGCTCCCTAAGCCCTACTAGTACTAAAGACCTCGTAATAACAATTAACTTACTAGCTAATACTCTTATAATATCTATAACGCTAATCGCTTTAATATTATTAATAATCGCTTTAGTATTATTAGTAGTTACTATTGCTTTATAAGATATAACTTCTAATATAGCCCTATAGGTAGCTTCCGCCCCTTTAAATATAACCTTTACGCTAGATTATATACTAAATCTTAAATTAGTAGTAGTAATACCTCCTTAACTTATATTAATAGTTGTACCCTCTTATTAGTTATTAGACTTAGATCGTCGTAATCTATTTTTATAATATAGTTAGAACCTAGCTAAGTAGGCTAGAAGGGAAACTATACCTAAATTAATTATACAACTACCTCTTATAATTATAGGGGGAGAGTAATTATTAAGAGAAGAATAATTATTAGTTATTATAGCCTAGTATAACTAAGCCTTCTTTAAACCTTCTAAATCGGTATACTATTTTTGGAAAAGGACCTAGTTACCTCCTACTTAGTTAGCCCTACTAGCTATATAAGCCCCCTTATCTTTCCTCTTTTAACCTCTCTCCTAACCTCTCTTCTAACTTCTTATTTAACCTTAAGCTCCTCCTCTTATATAGCCTTGAATAATATTACTAATATCTCTCCTACTAACTATATAAAACGAAGTTATTAAGGAACCTTCTACTTATATTATAAGAGCTTACTTAAAAGATATTAGTTTATTACTATTAATCTTATTACCCTTATTACCCTTAGATATTCCCTTAAGTATTTAATAATAACGAAGAGGCTTATTAGACTTAATATAACTCTCTATATAGCTAGTTATTATATTAAAATCTTATTCTTAAATATCTAACTCCCTTTCCCTACTATGTATAGACTTTATACTTATTACTATATTATAATTACTCCTCTTATTACCTAAGTAGCCTATTAACTTCCCTAAGTTATATATTAAATATATAGCTAATACTACTATCTAACCTAAAATAATAATAAGTATATTTCTATAGGGTATTATATTAAGCTCTAAACCTAGCCCTTAAGTCCTAGATAAGCCTAATTAACTAAGAAACCTAGCTATATATAACTCTTAGCTAGCTACTAGTTTAGTATTTCTTATTACTAGATATCAATACTTACTAGACGCTAGTATTCTTTATATCCTTATAGACTAATAGGATAAAGGATAGTATTTATAATAGAAGTAATATATTACTAATAAGTAGGTTAATATAGCTATTAGCGCCTTATATAGTCTATCTCTTACTTAGTAGGAGAGTATTAAGGACTTAGCTTAATATAATCTTAATAATAGATCCTTAGTAATCCTCGCCCCTTATTATAATTAATTACTATAAATAGTTAATTATATTATAATAAGCTTAGAAGTTATTAAGGAGGACTCTTAATTTAAACTAGAAATATCCCTATTAAAAGATTATAAGGGTAAGGAGAGGGCTAATCCTTAGCTATTATTATCCTATATATAATAACTAGCTAACTCTAGACCTTAAGGATATTAATAGCCTACTAAATCTAATATACCTTAAGGATAGCTTCCTATACCTTACTAGCTTAGTTCTATATAAGTAAAACCCTTCCTAGCTAGTATATATCTTATATCCTTCCCTTAGTTCTTACCTTAGATACCCTTCCCCTTCTAAGCCTACTTTTAACTTATCCCTATTCAATTAAACACTCTCTCTTACTATCTATCTACTCTTTAATAGTTAGAGTAATTAATTAATTACTATAATAATAAGTATCCCTCTTCCTCTTATATATAAGAAGATAATCCCTTTAACTATACTTATAACTAGTAATAACCCTATTTATATAAGTCTTATCTTAATAAGGAAAAGCTAAAGCTAGAGATCTTTATATATAATAGCTTAAAAGTATTTATATCCTTATATATTAATAAGATTAAATACTTTATAAACTTATATAGATTAGAAACTATTACTCGAGCTATTAGTTATAATATACTATTAAAGGAAATAGATAGTAATAAATAGTTTAATTTACTCCCTTATTATTAATACCTTAAAATAACTTCTAATCTAAACTTATAGAAAACCTTGCTCTTAGAATACTTCTAGAAGGATTATAGAGCTATACTCATTAAAGCTAATTAGCTTAAGTATTTATTTATAAGTAAAGATACGTTACTATTATAATATTAATAGGAAGATTTCATTATATAACGAAGTAGGTAAAGTATAGTAAGGATAGTTAGTACTAATATCTTATATTAGGAATAGACCTAGACCTAGGTATACCTATCTACCTAAGTAGTTATAATACCCTCTAAGACCTTAAATTATAGATCGCTACTAAGGAGTATACTATATAAGTAAGTTAGAAGTATTACTATAACCTCTAAGAATAGATCTAGAGGTAGTTAGACGCTATAAATAATTATAAGCGTAATAACTATAATAATTAACCTCGTGAGGATTGAAACTATTATAACTAATATTATAATAACTACTACTAGGACTGCTACTAAGACTACTACTAAGACTAGTATCCTAAATATAACTATAGACCTCACGACTAATAATATAACGACTTCTATCCTCGCTAAGATAACTAAGAACCTCGATCTAGATAGTTATAAGAATAACATAGTAAGCCCTATAGTTTATAGAACTTTTATAATTATAATAAGCCTACTAAGGATAAAACTAAGACTACGGATAGATAAGCCTTAGACCTAGCTTATAATAACTAATAAGAATAGAACGAGGATCGCTAACTATATAATTATAATATTAACTATCCTACCTAATTTAGGTATTATAATAGTAACTAATTCCTATACCTAGTTAAGGCTTATATTACTATGAGATATCGTTACTAATATTTACTATTTAAATCTTTATCCCCTTATATAAGCTTGTAATAGGAAGATAAATGTAACTCCTATAACTCCTTATTAGATTTAGAGTTTTTAAACTCCCTTAGTAATTACTAATTATAGAATATATTTAACTACGACTTTACTATAAATATATCCTTATTACTAATATAGCCTATATTAAGGCTGAATATAGCTAGAAGTCTCCTAAGGAAGATATTATAATAATATCAACTACTATCTATAGTATAAAAGAACTAGAACCTATATTAATTATATTAAATACCTTAACTAATATCTAGCCCCTATTAGATATAAATATAATAGACCTAGTATAATATAAGGATAATAATACTATCCTACTACTTATTACCCCTACTTTAGAGCTTTCCCTAGAAAGTTCTATACTATAGGTAGAGGGTAAATAGATCGCTATTAATATCCTACTTATAATTAATAAGGCTTTAGATTAGTTAGATATTAAATATATAACTTAAATTCCCTCTTATACTTATACTAAAAGCTATATATCTTTTATTATTAATAGTATATCTTATTAATTTGACTCTTACTCCTATCTTAAGGTAGTTATCTATATTAAGTTCGGAATTACGCCGCAGCTCCTTTGCAAAAAGACTATAACAAATTCATCTAGTTCGTAGGTATAATTTAGGAAATACTATATAGGTATTTTAACCTATACCCTCTACTAGTTAAGGAAAATAATATAGGAACCCTATATATTCCTATTACTTATAAGCAAACCCTCTAAATATTATAAAGTCGGATGCGCGCCGCACTAGGGCTAATTATATTAGAGCTAAACGGGCTACTAAGGCTCTCGTAGCCTAGAAACGCCCTCGCTAAACCTTCTAGTAAGGTATTATAAAAGCTACTATATAAGATAACTCCTTAACCTAAAAGGTCGACCTTCTAGTAAGGTATTAAAAGTAAATACTACTATATAAGAGGTAACTCCTTAACTAAAGAGGTCTTTCCTAAGAGGTTCTTAT
>JAVHLU010001983.1:0-22738 GCA_036785755.1 Colletotrichum ledebouriae
TATAAAGTAGTTTTATTTATTTTTTAAGACTCTCCTTTATAATATTATAAAGAGTCTTAAGGGGATAATTAGGATAAGATAGGATAGACTTAGCTATATAACTTTTAGAAAACTCCCTTAGTATATAGACCTATTATAAGGAGACTATAGAGTAGATTATAGAGGAGAGGAGTATAGTAAAGGGGAGGAGAGTATTATTATTATTACTATTAGTACCTTAATAACCCTATACCTCGTTTTTTAGTAATTTCTTAGCGAATTAGCGCCTAATAGAGACGATCTCTTTAGATTAGATCTGCGAATTACTTTATATATCTTTTAAGCCTACTCCTAATATTCTCACCTATTTATAGGTAGAGCTATATTATTTATTATCTTTCTAGTTCCTATCGGTTCTAGCCCTTTCTAGTAGTTACTTAGTTAAGCCCTTAGTAGTTTATATATAACCTTGACTTACTTCCCTTCTTTAGGATAAATAGGATTAGCACCCCTACTAGGCTTATTAATAAGTAAATCTATCCCTTTTATAAAGCTTTATAAATATAATCTTTTAACTCTTCTAACTCCTTCTTAGCTAGTAAGTAAATAGGCTTAAATAGGGGCTTAGTTCTAGGCTCTAGGTTAATAGGGTAGCTCCTAGTAATCCTAAACTCTAGTATAGTTCTTATTAAGTTAATATTAAATACCTTCTTAAAGTCCTAATACTCTAGTAAAATATTTATTTTAATCCCTTTAATATCCTTAGGGTCTTAGGTATCCTCCTAGTAGTTAGTAGTTAATATATAGTTAACTTATAGTACCCTTATAAATACTACTCTCGCTTCGTTCTTAATACACCTAAGTTCTTTTATAGTTATAATAAGGTAGATATTCTTTTTATATAGGGGAAAGGTCTAGCCTAACTCCCTCTAGTTAAGGTTAGGGTACTCTATTATATACTAAGGGATCCCTAGGATAGTATTATAACTATTACTATTACTAATCCTAAAATTATATAAAGCTATCCGCTAGACGCCTATATTATTAGTTATTTAGGTTACTAACTTCTATATGCTATAGTTAGGTCCCTTAGATACCTATATTCCTCTAATAGGTTCTAACTTATTAGATTCTAGTTAGGTATTAGTTATAATTCTCTAGTTTATAATATTCTTATTAGCCCTATAATTAATAAGCATAGTACTAGTCTTCTAGTTACTTATAACTTAGACCTATATTATCGCTTTAATATAATATAGCTAGTTACTACCCTATTAAACTATATGCGTTACTACGTAGTCCTCCTCTAGTTATTTACTAGGGTAGGGTTTCCCTTTATAATAGGGGTAGCTATACTTCTTATAGTATAGGTACCTTAGCGCGATATAGCCCCTTTTCTTATAACTATAATAGATAACCTCCTTTCTAATATCCTAGTCCTTAGTATCCTCCTAGTAGGTATTAGTATTACTATAGCCTAAGTAAGTTTGCCCTTTTAAGGCCTTAGTTAGTCCCTCCGGGTTAGTAGGTTAGCCCTCTAGTTATTACCCCTTATTATTAGCCCCCTAGTCCCTTACTAGTGCTTTATATATCTATATATTAACTATAAGTTTAGTATTTCTAGCCTTAGTATTAAGGTTAAGCCGCGACTTTGGTAACCTATTTACTATAATATAGTATTAGAGCTTAAGATCTAGCCTAGCTATAACATTAGCTACCTAGATCTCCTCTAGTTATTAGTCAGGGCTTTCTACCTTAATCCCCTTATAATAGTTAATAAAGCTCTAGTATAACTATCCTAGTTACTAGTAAGCCTATTTAAGCTAGGTTTATATACTAAGGGTGCTAGACCCTATATTAGCTATACTATTAGCTAACTAGTCCTTTATTACTACCTAAGCAACGTCCTTCGCCTTATTACTATAATTAATAGAGAGGTATAAGGTCTATCGCTTTACTACTAGCCCCTCTAAGTACCTAGTAGTAAATAGTACCTTTTCGAGGTTTAATATAATCTTATTTATATTAGATTATATATTAAGATTAAATATAAATTAATTAAAGTCGGTCTAGGTACCCCCTTTATACTTAAGTATAAGAAGATACTTCCCCTAGAGCTCTAATTAGTACTTCTTTAATTTACTACTAATAACTACTTAGTAGGTAATAGGGTTACTTACTAGGATTAATAGTTACCTAGCTTTTAAGGCCTTAAGATATTCCTATTTATACTTTAGCTACCCCTTCTTTTCTTCCTCCTTAATAAGCTAATTTAATTTAGCCTCTATTAATTAACTACTTAGTCTTTTACTAGTACCCTTATTATTACTCTATTTAGTAGGTATTTTATCTTATATTTAGCTATTTAGTTACTCCTAGTTAGTAGGGGATCCTAATAGTAATATTATATTTATCTCCCTACTAAACCTATAAGTAGGTATTATATTATTATATATTATATTACTCTAATAGTCTATACCTCTATTAATATAGGTATAAGAGAAGAATATATTATAAATTAGTATAATATAGAGTAATAGAGTTAATATAGTTAGGTATATCTAAGGTTAAATATTCTTCTCTAGCCCTCTAACTATTAGAGAAGGGCTAGAGGACTTATCTAGGGGTTACCTAATACCTCCCTATAGCTCCTAACTCCTATAGACTTCCCTAACTTAGCTTATTAAGCCTTTCTCCCTATAATATTATCCTAGCTTATAATACCTACTATCTAGACCTTTAGACTCTCTTAAATTATCCTATATTTCTTATAAGCTTTCTAATTAAATACTCCTTAATCTCTACCCCTTAATGATATCCCCCTGGAGTATTTATATTACCTTATTATATTAAGAATTATTAGAGTAGGGTTACTTAACGCTAAGGAATTATAGCTATATCTACTTAGATATTATAAGCTAGGATAATATTATAGGGAAAAGGGCTTAGTAGGCTATACTAGGGAAGTCTATAGGAGTTAGGAGATATAGGGAGGTATTAAGTAGCCCCTAGATAAGCCCCCTAGCCTTTATATAATAAGCTTAAGGGCTAGAGAAGGATATTTAGCTATAATTATACCTAGCTATACCAACTTTATTACTCTATATTATATTAGTTTATAATATTAGACTAGGGTCTAGGAACCTATAGATAGATAGTTTAGGGGTTAATAGGGCTTAATTCTTATTATCCTAATTAAGTAGCCTAGTATAGTAGAGAAAACCCTCGTTTAATAGCTAAGGTTAATACTAGTAGATAACCTAGTAGAGGTTAATAATAACCCTCTAGATAATTATATAATATATACCTATAATATCTTAGTAAGTCCTAACGGAGTAGAATAATAATAGAAAAGATATTAGTATAGTAAGAGATATATCCTATCTAATTAAATCTAGTCTTTATAAAAGCTACTCTTAACTCTTAAGGAGTAGCTTCTATATTACTTATATTAAATAACTAACTCTATCTAATATAATAGCAATTCTAATAATATATATCTAATATATATATAAGATAAGGCTAGACTAATAGTAGCTTCTCTTCTAAAGTCTCTATTCTTATAATAAACCTATTAACTAGATTAAAGGTAATAGGCTTCTAGAACCCCTAAGCTAATAACTCCTTTTAATTAGATATTCTATACTATCTAATTAATATAAGGTTATAAAGTAAGTAATATTATATATAGTCTTATTAAAAATAGTATAATAGATACTAAGTATATAGTATTATTTACTTTAGATCTTAAATATATCCTTAGGTAAGTATTTTCTATAAAGAAATAATAAATAAGCTAATATAGGTATATTTAAGAGTTATTAGATCTAAGTTTTAAGTAGCTAGATAGACGACCTATTTAATATTAATATTCTTATTAAAGCTATTTATCTTATTCTTCTATCTACGACTTATAATAAATATTTAATAAGGAATTAGACTAGAAATCTCGAGACGTAGTCTACTAAGTTTTTAAAAGGAAGGTCTAGGTTATTACTATTAGATCTGAATTGAAATTAGATTTAGCTAGTTATTAGAACCTTTATTACTTCGCTTAGAGCTATATTCCTTATATATTTCCTATTTAGTAAATATTAATATATCTACTTAGATCCTAAAAGTAAGTCTAAGAGATAATTAATTAGCTAAATTCGCAACTACTAAATATAATCGCTTAGATTTATATTAAGCTATTATCTCTCTACTAATTATCTAGACCTCTTTTGCTATAAATATTTTAATAGATATTTACTTTATACTAATTCTAATTCTATTACTTTAGGAGTTAACCTTAAGACTAGTTAAGAAGATTATATTAATTATTATTCTAAGTACTAGTATCTTTATACTTATATATATAGCCTTAAAAAGTATCTTCATTCTCGTATTAAGTCGCATTTTACTTATTATTATAGTTTTAGATTAATAATATTACTATTAACTAATCGTTCGCTATATATAGAATCCGGTTAATAGTACCTAACTTACTAGCACGTAGGGTATATATGAGATATTCGTGGCTATTATTACTACGAACCTTCTAATAATCTTCCCTTTAATATAAATATACCTAAAACTACCTTTAGCCTAGTATATTAAGACTTTTAAAAGAAAAAGAAGAAAAAAATAAAAGCCCTATATAAATCTATTAGTATTCTAGACTATCGGGGGAGGTAACGGCTAATAGGGGCCTTATAGTTATAACTACTAAACTAATCTATTAAGCGCGAACCCTATTACTATTAATATTATACTTACTAAGAGCGAGGAGCGAGGCTTAAATAATATTAAGCTATAAGATATAAAGAACAACTCGCTATTACTAATAGCTAATAATAAACCTAAGACGACTTTATAGTTTTAAATAAAATCGAGGTTACTATAGAAGATAGAATAAGTTAGTTTATATAACAATATCCCTAGTATAAGTATAAAGTATAGTAAATAAAGGTATTAAGTATTAAGTTATAGCTTAGAAAAATAATACTAATTTCTTCTATCTATATATAAGTTAATTAGCTATATAATTAGGCTCTTTATAATTCTAAATAATCTACCCTAATTAAGTACTAATTCCTAAAGGTCTAGTAGAAAGTAATAAGTAATACCTTTTAGCTTATACTTCTAAAAGGTTCTATAAAGTAAAGATTAAAGCTAATAATAGGTATAGAAATATTAATCTAGGTAATTAGATAGAGTTCTAAGACTAGGATCTACTCTATTATATAGATAATAGCTCTCTAACTAATAATTATAAAATACTAAAGATAACTTAAATATTTATTTATTACTATAGATAGCTTAGAAGATAGCCTTATTATTTACTAATATTACCTAGAAGAAAGTAAAAATCCTACTAAGTACTTAAATAAAGGAGCCCTACTTAAAGGGGATTAGATATATAAACCTTATCTAACTATTAGATAAGCTAGAAGCTTATAATCTAAGACTATTTATAGAGTTCTTAGTTAAGTAAAAGATAAAGCTATAGCATTTTTTATATAATACTAAGAGTAAATAAAGTTAAATATCTCTATATCTTTATTAACTTAGTAGTTTTTCTACTTAAGCTCGGGTAATAGATATAAATAGTATTTCTAGCTATATAGTTTATGGTATAAAGGCTGAGGCGGACGTTAGTAACCTACTTACTATAATATAGTATTAGAGCTTAAGATCTAGCCTAGCTATTACATTAGCTACCTAGATCTCCTCTAGTTATTAATTAGGGCTTTCTACCTTAATCCCCTTATAATAGTTAATAAAGCTCTAGTATAACTATCCTAGTTACTAGTAGGCCTATTTAAGCTAGGTTTATATACTAAGGGTCCTAGACCATATATTAGCTATACTATTAGCTAACTAGTCCTTTATTACTACCTAAGTAACGTCCTTCGCCTTATTACTATAATTAATAGAGAGGTATAAGGTATATTGCTTTATTACTAGCCCCTCTAAATACCTAGTAGTAAATAGTACCTTTTCGAGGTTTAATATAATCTTATTTATATTAGATTATATATTAAGATTAAATATAAATTAATTAAAGTCAGTCTAGGTACCCCCTTTATACTTAAGTATAAGAAGATACTTCCCCTAAAGCTCTAATTAGTACTTCTTTAATTTATTACTAATAACTACTTAGTAGGTAATAGGGTTACTTACTAGGATTAATAGTTAGCTAGCTTTTAAGGCCTTAAGATATTCCTATTTATACTTTAGCTACCCCTTCTTTTCTTCCTCTTTAATAAGCTAATCTAATTTAGCCTCTATTAATTAACTACTTAGTCCTCTACTAATACCCTTATTATTATTCTATTTAATAAGTATTTTATCTTATATTTAGCTATTTAGTTACTCTTAGCTAGTAGGGGATCCTAATAGTAATATTATATTTATCTCCCTAGTAAACCTATAGGTAGGTATTATATTATTATATATTATATTACTCTAATAGTCTATACCTCTATTAATATAAGTATAAGAGAAAAATATATTATAAATTAGTATAATATAGAGTAATAGAGTTAATATAGTTAGGTATATCTAAGGTTAAATATTCTTCTCTAGCCCTCTAACTATTAGAGAAAGGCTAGAGGACTTATCTAGGGGTTACCTAGTGCCTCCCTATAGCTCCTAACTCCTATAGACTTCTCTAACTTAGCTTAATAAGCCCTTCTCCTTATAATATTATCCTAGCTTATAATACTTACTATTTAAACCTTTAGACTCTCTTAAATTATTCTATATTTCTTATAAGCTTTCTAACTAAATACTTCTTAGTCTCTACCCCCTTATTATATCCCCTTAGAGTATTTATATTACCTTATTATATAAAGAATTATTAGAATAGGGTTACTTAACGCTAGGGAATTATAGCTATATCCGCTTAGATATTATAAGCTAGGATAATATTATAGGGAAAAGGGCTTAGTAAGCTATACTAGGGAAGTCTATAGGAGTTAGGAGATATAGGGAGGTATTAAGTAGCCCCTAGATAAGCCCCCTAGCCTTTATATAATAAGCTCGAGGGCTAGAGAAGGATATTTAGCTATAATTATACCTAGCTATATTAACTCTATTACTCTATACTATACTAGTTTATAATATTAGACTAGGGTCTAGGAACCTATAGATAGATAGTTTAGGGGTTAATAGGGCTTAATTCTTATTATCCTAATTAAGTAGCTTAGTATAGTAGAGAAAACCCTTATTTAATAGCTAAGGTTAACGCTAGTAAATAACCTAGTAGAGGTTAATAATAACCCTCTAGATAATTATATAATATATACCTGCGATATCTTAGTAAGTCCTAATAGAGTAGAATAATAATAAAAAAGATATTAGTATAGTAAGAGATATATCCTATCTAATTAAATCTAGTCTTTATAAAAGCTACTCTTAACTCTTAAGGAGTAGCTTCTACGCTACTTATATTAAATAACTAACTCTATCTAATATAATAGGAATCCTAATAATATATATCTAGTATATATATAAGATAAGGCTAGACTAATAGTAGCTTCTCCTCTAAAGTCTCTATTCTTATAGTAAACCTATTAACTAGATTAAAGGTAGTAGGCTTCTAGAACTCCTAAGCTAATAACTACTTTTAATTAGATATTCTATACTATTTAATTAATATAAGGTTATAAAGTAAGTAATATTGCATATAATCTTATTAAAAATAGTATAATAGATATTAAGTATATAGTATTATCTACTTTAGATCCTAAATATATCCTTAGGTAGGTATTTTCTATAAAGAAATAGTAAATAGGCTAGTATAGGTATATTTAAGAGTTATTAGATCTAAGTTTTAAGTAGCTAGATAGATAACCTATTTAATATTAATATTCTTATTAAAGCTATCTATCTTATTCTTCTATCTACGACTTATAGTAAATATTTAATAAGTAATTAGACTAGAAATCTTAAGATATAGTCTACTAACTTTTTAAAAAGAAGGTCTAGATTACTACTATTAGATTTAAATTTAAATTAGATTTAGCTAGTTATTAGAACCTTTATTACTTCGCTCGGAGCTATATTCCTTATATATTTCCTATTTAATAAATACTAATATATCTACCTAGAACCTAAAGGTAAGTCTAAGAGATAATTAATTAGCTAAATTCATAACTACTAAATATAATTACTTAGATTTATATTAAGCTACTATCTCTCTACTAATTATCTAGACCTCTTTTACTATAAACGTTTTAATAGATATTTACCTTATACTAATTCTAATTCTATTACTTTAGGAGTTAACCTTAAGACTAGTTAAGAAGATTATATTAATTATTATTCTTAGTGCTAGTATCTTTATACTTATATATATAGCCTTAAAAAGTATCTTTATTCTTATATTAAGTCGTATTTTACTTATTATTATAGTTTTAGATTAATAATATTACTATTAACTAATCGTTCGCTATATATAGAATCTAGTTAATAGCGCCTAACTCACTAGCACGTAGGGTATATACGAGATATTCGTAGCTATTATTACTATAAACCTTCTAATAATCTTCCCTTTAATATAAATATACCTAAAACTACTTTTAGCCTAGTATACTAAGACTTTTTAAAAAAAAAGAAGAAAAAAAAAAAGCCCTATACGAATCCGTTAGTATTCTAGACTATTAGGGGAGGTAATAGCTAATAGGGGCCTTATAGTTATAACTACTAAACTAATCTATTGAGCGTAAACCCTATTACTACTAACGTTATATTTACTAAGAGCGAGGAGCGAGGCTTAAACGATATTAAGCTATAAGATATAAAGAATAACTTACTATTACTAATAGCTAATAATAAACCTAAGACGACCTTATAGTTTTAAATGAAATTAAGGTTACTATAGAAAATAGAATAAGTTAGTTTATGCGATAATATCCTTAATATAGGTACGAAGCGTAGTAAATAAAGGCGTTAAGTATTAAGTTATAGCTTAGAAAAATAATACTAATTTCTTCTATCTATATACGAGTTAATTAGCTATATAATTAGGCTTTTTATAATTCTAAATAATCTACCCTAATTAAGTACTAGTTCCTAAAGGTCTAGTAGAAGGTAATAGGTAATACCTTTTAGCTTATACTTCTAAAAGGTTCTATAAAGTAAAGATTAAAGCTAATAATAGGTATAAAAATACTAATCTAAGTAATTAGATAGAGTTCTAAAACTAGAATCTACTCTATTACTTAGATAATAGCTCTCTAACTAATAATTATAAAAAGCTAAAGATAACTTAAATATTTATTTATTATTATAAATAGCTTAGAAGATAGCCTTATTATTTACTAATATTACCTAGAAGAAGGTAAAAATCCCGCTAGGTATTTAAGTAAAAGAGCCTTATCTAAAGGGGATTAGATATATAAACCTTATCTAACTATTAGATAGGCTAGAAGCTTATAATCTAAGATTATTTATAGAGTTCTTAGTTAGGCAAAAGATAAAGCTATAGTACTTTTTATATAATACTAAGAGTAGATAAAGTTAAATATCTCTATGTCTTTATTAACTTAGTAGTTTTTCTACTTAAGCTCGGGTAATAGATATAAATAGTGTTTCTAGCTATATGGTTTATAGCATAAAGGCTGAGGCGGACGTTTAGGAGTAGGAGACATGGAGGCTCCGGTTGAAGAGGCTGCGATAGCTAAGCTCTTCTTTGTATCCTCCGTTGCCTTCCCAACCCTGCGTGCAGGCGTAAGGGTTTAGGCGATAGTTTACTACGTATTTTTGTGAAATAAATATTTCTCCCACGTTGGCAGAAGTGACGTACAAGGATACGGCTGTTAATGACGAGCGTCATCTGAGCAAAACGGTGGCTGGCCCGAGATCGGAGAGGGTCCCGCTACGTACCGCCGGTCCGAGTGGAGCTGCCCCTCCAAACACCGGGGGGCGCTATTGGCCTTATCGATAAGACGAATGGCGAGTCACCTCCTCTGTCCACCCATGCGCGAACGGCCCAAATTTTCTCAGTGATCTCCTCCTTCATCACCACCGTTCTTTCCTACGGTGTCTCGTTTGCCCTTGGCGCTACTAAAATGGCGTTCCGTACTCCTTTGCGACTTCAATTGGCCAAGTGCCAGCCACTTCTGGCCGTTTCTTCTCGGTTCAACGTCCGCGCGCTGTCTTCCGCAACCGGCGCCGCCGCCTCCAGCCTCCCCGAGGACGTCAAGAGCAACATCAACGTGAGTGGTTGTTCGACGTGAGGATGGCACGTTCTTTGGAATATCTCTGACCGAAAAGCCTAGAAAGAGGCATCCGTACCGAACCCCGATCCCACCGAAGACTCCCCGAGTGCCGCTCTCGTCCGCGAACATGCGCCTTACATGGTGGCCACTTATGCCCGCCCGCCGCCGGTATTCGTGAAGGGCCAGGGCTCTCTGCTCTGGGATATTGAGAACAGGCAATACCTCGACTTTACCGCTGGTATCGCCGTCAATGCCCTGGGCCACTGCGATCCTGAGCTCACAAAGCTCTTGACCGAGCAGGTGGGTGGTAACTCCGAGGTGGCCTCGAGTCATTTTGCGCAGTCACTGACAGGCTTGTCCGCCACAGGGTAGCACTCTCATGCACGCGTCGAACCTTTACTACAACCCCTGGACGGGCGCCCTTTCCAAGCTCCTGGTTGAGAAGACCCTCGAAGCCGGTGCCATGCACGATGCCCACTCGGTCTTCGTCTGCAACTCCGGCTCCGAAGCCAACGAGGCCGCCATCAAGTTCGCCCGCAAGGCGGCCAAGGTCAGCCAGCCCGACGGCGATAAGTTCGAGGTGGTCTCTTTCAACAACGCTTTCCACGGCCGCACCATGGGCAGCTTATCCGCCACGCACAACCCCAAGTACCAGGAGCCCTTTGCGCCGATGCTCCCCGGTTTTAAGCTCGGCAAGTTCAACGACATCTCCGCCATCAACGAGACCGTTACCGAGAAGACCTGCGGAGTCATCGTCGAGCCGATCCAGGGTGAGGGCGGTGTCACCCCCGCCACTGACGATTTCCTGATCGCTCTGGCCAGGCGCTGCCGTGAGGTCGGTGCAGTCCTGATCTACGATGAGATCCAGTGCGGTCTCTCCCGCACCGGCAGCTTCTGGGCACACACCCACTTGCCCAAGGAGGCCCACCCCGATATCATCACCACCGCCAAGGCTCTCGGCAACGGATTCCCCATCGGCGCCACCATCGTCAACCAGAACGTCTCCGAGAAGATCAAGGTCGGCGACCACGGCACCACCTTCGGCGGAAACCCCCTGGCTTGCCGCCTCGCCCACAACATCGTCTCTCGTCTTGCGGACCCCGGCCTTCAGAAGGCCGTGGCCGCCAAGGCTGGCATCTTCAAGACTCGCTTCGACTCTCTCCGTGAGCGCTTTCCCGATCTCATCAAGGAGGTCCGCGGCCGCGGTCTCATCCTCGGTCTCCAGCTCACACAAGACCCCACACCGATTGTGAAGGCGGCCCGCGAGCGCGGCCTGTTGATTATCACCGCAGGCACCAACACCCTCCGTTTTGTTCCTCCCTTGACCATCACCGAGCAGGAAATCCAGCAGGGTCTGGATATCCTTGAGGAAGCTATCGCCGTTACCCGCTCATGAGGCGCATTGCGCAACGAGTTTCGAACTCCCATGTAATTAATCTTTTAGTGCCGGCGTTCAGAACCGAGCAAAAGTTAGACGTAGATTCCCTGAACGTAAGAAGCGAAGCGTTCATTTCAGATCAGGTACAGGGCCGTGGCATCCCCTCGCAGCATCTCTCGTTTGGCTAAAATAGATATTCCTCAATAAGTACAGAGCAAACCTTCCAAGCCAACGAACTATTCTACAGTCCAATATGCCTCAACCATGACTGTTAAAATTGAATCTCAATGTGCTCCACTTTGCTTCAAATCCCATGAAACTCACGAACGTCGTGCGACATATTTGCGGTTTAGGTGAGTATCTACGCAATAGCTGGACCCTCGCTCTTTCCTGGCTTCCGACCAACAATGAAGTATCTGCGTATGTCAGCGCCTTGATTATGTCGACATATCCATCTGTGGGTTGCTTACATTGGCCAGTAGGCGTGCACGGTTCTGTTGTTGACCTCCTTGCGCACATCAACCAAAAAGACATCCACCTCCGCACGAGTCCATTCGAGGGCGCGCGTGAAAGGGGCCATTGTAAATGCCTCTAGACCAGCCAGCATGTTCTCGTTCTGCCACATACCTAGCTCTTTGAAGTGTACGTCCTTGGGCCAGTCATTCGTAGGCCACTTGTACACACGCATGGTGACTTCGAAGCCAATCTCTGTCATCATGTCCTTCAGCCTGGGGATTTGTATATAGGGCCGTCCCATTTGATTTGAAGCATCGGAGAGAAGATTGGCCCATCTAGAAAGTGGGCTGTCGGGCTTCAGCGTCCCATCGTCAGAGCTCGGGAAAAGGTCCAGTTCCTGCAATTCGAGGTAGCCGCCGGGCTGGAGGTTTCTTTACGAATCTGTTACTATCACTTCTTCCCTTCAATGTCTTTCGTCTTTCCTGTGACGAAATATAATATATTTAGTGACTGGAAGAATGTCACTTACTCGAAACATCTCCGAAGATAGAGCGGCCAATCATTGATACTCGACGTAAGAACTCGACTATGGATGTAGTCGAACGGTTGCGACCAGGCCCACTCGTCTTCAACGTCGTCCACCTCGAACCTGACATTAGGAGGCACACTAAAGCAGCACAGAGAAGTCAGTATTCTCCACGGAGTGATATTCTGCAGCCTGCTTTGGACTTGAATCTTCTACCCACGCGTTTGAAAAGGTTGGGGAAAGATCAATTCCGTAGACCTTTGAGGTGAAATCGTTAGCCATGCAATGCCTTGGCCATTCCACTTGTAGGTCAGAACAAAACAGGGCGTCAGTCTTACATCCGCTTCCGGGTGCTCGTCGCCAAAGTGAACAGCCCATGTCCCTGGTCCTGTGCCAACGTCGAGCACTCGACCGACTGCGATTTCATTCTCGCAAGGTGGTGCAAGACCAAGCTTGCCATCAATGGTCAGAAGCCATAGATTGTGGGCCATATCTAGGCATCTTGTCAGCAATCTTCATCGTCCCGATAACAGAAATCCTGACCTTGTCGTTCGTTTTCTCTTTCATCGTTTGGAAGGTTGTATTCTAGTGATGCCGTCAAAAGAGACTCCAGAGTTGCAAACTATTGGTTCAAACCCACTGCCATCTTTGTAGCGATGATAGGTCCTTCCATTCTCCAAACGGTGGTTGAGAATTGAGCTAGCCAAACTCATGGATGATGAGGCGATGCTCTAAAGATGAATGACTAGTGAGCTTTGGGACACATGTCGGTCAGAAACTTGCAGAAAGGCTCACCGGCCCGTAGTCTGAACGGGTATCATCATCATTCTGTGCCTGATCAGTACTGTAACAGTCAACAACACCACTTTCAACTTAAAAGCATACCTCGTCAACGTGTAGTACAACTCCAGGATTGTCCTGAGGACGAGACATTGCGATGAACTTTGTCTGGTGACGCGGTGTTTTCGACACTAGACACACGGGGTAGCTCTTATAATACCACCTTTCTCAGTCGGGGCTGGTCTTCAAGTCCGTTGTTTTGACCAGGCCCGCAGGTTCAGGCCGCTTTTTTGTGGACACAGGCGGCCGCCCGCAAATGAGAGGATCTAGATCGCGCTCGTAATTACCGCATGCGTTTAATCCCGCCGATACTGGGATCTATTTGTATGCTGTTGACGTGCGTACTGAAGTGATAAAACTCCACTTCACGCGGCGTCGGTCGAAGGTGACCGAACCTGGTCCGATATCCGATGACAAGTCTCCACAAGTGAACTGAACCGATGAGATATGAGATGTGACAGCGCGTACTGGGGCTATCTCAATCATGCTCTTCTTTAGCAGTATCTGTCAAATTAGGCGTAAATTGTATGTATTTTGGTGATACTTTTTATATGTATGTAACTTCTACGTATAGGCCCTTATTTAGGCGCGTCCTAGCCCCTTTTCTAGCGCGCACCCTAGTCGCTTTAGGCCTAGAAAGAGCTAAGCGAATATTACTCTAAACTTATAGTATATATTCTAGACCCTTTAATCTAATATACCCCCTTAGGGATTACTAGCTTCTATAAAGCTATTCCTAAATTTTATTAGGGTCTATCTTATCCTATATATAGGTTTCTATTACTTTCTTATACTTTATATTATCTTCTTCTTCTAGGTCTTATATATATTTCGCTTCTAGTAATATATATTAGTTACTTATTTATAGCAAACTATAAAAGACCTTAAATTATAATAATATAAGTACCTTTATGAATCTATTTATTATAATCTCTACTAATAATATATATTCATCTAATATATACCTTTCTATAATCTCTTACTATAGCTAGTAGTTATAAGTATTAATATATTATAGTCTCGTTTATAGCTAAACGAGCTCTATATTAACTAAGTAAATAATGTCTTAATTATTATACTAGATTTAGATTATTATTAGTATTATTAGGTATAATAAAAGTAGCTTTAGAGGTAGTGTTACTTAAGAGTTAGACTTATAATATAGTTATTAACTAACGTATAAAGAGGGCTTTATATACTACTTAGAATAGTATAAATAGCTCTACTTTAGTTATTAATATTATAACTATTATCTACTTATTCGCCTTCTAAGTAACTATACCTCTAAATAGCTTTATTATAAGTACTTAAGAGCTCTTTTAGTTAATTATATTATCTATAAACCTCGCATGTAAAGCAACCTTAAGTATATTATCCCTCCTACTAGGCTTAGCGCTATACTTAAGATAGAGGTATTATATTTAATAAAGGTATTAGAGGACTCGATTAATAGTATAGTACTATATATAGCCTAGGTTATTATTAAACCTAGTAAAGTAGCTTATAGTAAACGCTATATTAAGCTATATAATTACTATTATATATATGATTATTCTAATATAGCGTTAATAGTAATTAATCTCCTATAAGGCTGTAATACCTCCCCTTTATATAGTTTTAATTAGTTTTTTTATAAGTATATATATATATATTTATCTATATTAAGGCTTATAGCGCGCCATAAAAATAGCTTTCGCGCTGTATCTATAAATATAAACTATAATAGATATAGTTTATGTATAGCTCTATCGCAGAGCGCTTTAGTCCTAAGGAACTATTGTAGGTCCTAACCTCCTTTAAGGTAGTAGCGCTTCTAGAAGGCGTTCATAGCCTCCTTTATATTTTTAATATACTCCCAAGGGAATACTAAAATATAGTTATCTATATAAAAAAGGAATATTGCTTACCTACGCTACTAATAGTAGTTCTTACTAGCTAACCGTTTAAAGTTAAGCTTAGCGAGGCTAGGATCTAAGTACTTCTATTAAAATAGTGAAAAGGGCTGGAACCGGTAGGAACCAGAAAGACAACAAATAATATAACTCTACCTATAAATAGGTAAGAATATTAAAAATAGGCTTAAAAGATATTTAAAGTAATTCGTAGATCTAATTAAAAGAGATTATTTAAATTAGATATAAATTAGCTAAGAAAGAAAATCGAAAAAGACTAAGGTATATAATTATTAGGGTGCTAATAGTAATAATATATATATAAATAATACTAAAGTCTCCTCTGCTCCTCTACTCTACTCCTCTCCTCTACTCCTCTCCTCTACTCCTCTCCTCTACTCCTCTCCTCTACTCCTCTCCTCTACTCCTCTCCTCTACTCCTCTCCTCTACTCCTCTCCTCTACTCCTCTCCTCTACTCCTCTCCTCTACGCTCTACTCTATAGTCCTCTTATAATAGGCCTATATACTAAGGGAGCTTTTTAAAAGCTATGTAGCTAAGGCTATCTTATCCTATCCTAATTATCCCCTTAAAGTTTTTTATAACATTATAAAGGAGAGTATTAAAAAGTAAATAAAACTACTTTATAAAATTATAAGTAAATCCTATTTATAAATCCCTTTTATAAATAACATCTTCTAAGCTGGTAATTGTATTATTAAGAAGGTCCCTTAGGTTTAATTATCTTTTATTATAAGTTATATCTTAATAATAGCCGTATTACTTCTTCCTCTTTATTATACTCCTTATTCTATTCTAATCCTAAATATAGCTAAAACTATTTATTTTATTATACTAGGTATAAAGGGTTATAATGATATACTGCTTTAAGTATATTCTACTGAATCTAATCCTATTAGTTAACCCTCTATTAGGTATAACTTATATAACTATAATTATACCTACTAGAAAGGGCTAGAACCGATAGGAAATAGAAAGATAATAAATAATATAGCTCTACCTACTAACGGGTAAGAATATTATAAGTAGGCTTAAAAGATATATAGAATAATTCGCAGATCTAATTAAAAGAGATTATCTAAATCGGGCGCGAATTCGCTAAGAAGAATATTTAAAAAACGAGGTATTAGATTATTAAGGTATTAATTATAATAATATATATACTCTCCTTAAGTCTACTACGCTCCTCTCTTCTACGCTCTACTCTATAGTCTTCTTATAATAGGTCTATATACTAAAGGAGTTTTCTAAAAGTTATATAGCTAAGTCTATCTTATCCTATTCTAATTATTCCCTTAAGACTCTTTATAATATTATAAAAGAGAGTTTTAAAACGTAAATAAAACTACTTTATAGAAAGAGTAAATAGACTCTATTAATAGATCTAATTTATTAATAATATCTTCTAAGTAAGCGATCTTATTATTAAGAAAGTCCCTTAGGTTTAGCTATCTTCTATCATAAGTTATATCTTAATAATAACTTTACTACCTCTTCCTCTTTATTATACTCCTTATCTTACTCTAATCCTTAGTATAGCTAAAGCTACTCGCTTTATTATACTAAGCGTAAGAAGTTATAATAATATACTCCTTTAGGTATATTTAACTCGATCTAATCCTACTAGTTAACTCTCTATTAGCTATAGTCTATATAGTTATAGTTATACTTATTTAAGGGACTAGGCCTCTTAAGATATAATAATATATCTATAAGTATAGTTCTTAGGTATAGCTTAATAGTTATATTATAACTTAGTATTTATAAGACTTTTAACTAAAGCTAATATTTAAGGTATTTAAGCTTATTATCTAGTATTTTAGATAAAGCAGACCTAGATAAGACTAATAATCTATAAATAGGTTAAGGAATATCTACTATAAGAGATAGCGTAACGTTATTATTATTTCTAAAGTTTATTATATTATTAATTATAAGCAAAAGAATAGGAGGGTATAAAGGGAGGAAGGGTGCTTTCCTAAAGTCTTCTTAGCTTAATAAGGTATCTTATAGAGCTAGATTACTATTTTTAATAGTTAAGTTATAGAACTCTATAGTAATTATAGATATATATTAAATAACTAAGGGGATTTTAGAGTTAGAGAATAAAATACTATCGCTTAAGGTTATACTACTAAAACGTAGAGATAATAATCCTTCCTAAATTAGAGCTCTAGCTTATTTAATATATTAGAGGCTATATATAAATCTATCCCTCTACTAAACTAAATTAATTATATAGGTATTAATTAATAAGAGCTTTTAGAGTTATAGAGGCGCTCCTATCTTATAATATTATATATTAAGGTCCTATATAGCCTTAATAAAGCGCTAATTACTATTCTAGTCCTATATAGAGTTATAATAGAAGTAGTAGCTAGTTAACTAATTTATAGAAATTATAGCCTTATAATAATTACTATAGTTTAGTAGAAAGAAGGCCCTAGTAATATCCTAGAGATTCTTTACCTCTACTCTTTTAAGCTTTATAAAAGCTTTATTAATTTCTTTCCTAGGTTACTAGGCTAGCTTATAGATTAGGGTATAGATATTACGAGGGTAGCCCTTAATTATAAATATAAAAAAAGCTATAACCTCTAAATTATTTAACTCCTCTTATCTTATTAGCTTCCCTTATATATTATAAAGGTCTAATAAATATTCTACTTAGGCTAAAGTTATAATAAATAACCCTCTTCTATACTAAGTTATTAAGTAATTTATAGGGCCTCTGGCCACTGCATAGTGATTTTACCTGCTTAAGTGCAATAGACCTTCTAACTCCTCGCCTCCTAATAATATATAGCCTTCGGTTACGTGATTATAACTCTCCTAACTATAGCTATACTTATATATGCCTATAGCCTCACGATCTTTAACTTTATATTGATAATAACGTGGTTTTTAATTATTTAATAGACTACGAAACTATTGACTTTTCCTCTCGCGCACCACCCGCGCCGCCGTTAGTAAGCCCACTATATACGCTAAAGGGCGTGCCTCGCTCGGGCTTAGCGTATTTGTATGCGGGGTGTGGTGCTAATATAGTTAAGGGATAAGGATAAGGATAAGGGAGAGGTATAAGGCCCTACTCGTAGAGCTTCTTATGCTTCTAGCTATAAGAACCTCTTAGGAAAGACCTCTCTAGTTAAGGAGTTACCTCTTATATAGTAGCGTTTACCTTTAGTACCTTATTAGAAGGTCGACCTTTTAGGTTAAGGAGTTATCTTATATAATAGCTTTTCTAGGCTATAAGAGCCTTAGTAGCCTATTTAGCTCTAATATAATTAGCCCTAGTACTACGCGCGTCTGACTTTATATAAGGGTTTACTTACGAGTAATAGGAACGTATAGGGTTCTTATATTATTTTCCTTAACTAGTAGAGGGTATAAGTTAAAATACTTATATAGTATTTCCCGAATTATACCTGCGAACTAGGTGAATTTGTTATAGTCTTTTTGTAAAGGGGCTGCAGCGTAATTCCGAGCTTAAGTAATTTATAGATTCTTAGTTCTATTATATATACTATAGGACTACTAGTATAAGCTTATCTTTATTTAATATAGGGTTCTATTTAGGTCTAATAGTATTAAATCCCGCTAAGGTATTAGTAGGGTTAAATATAATATCTCTTAGGGTAATAGGGGCTAAGTAGAGCAATATAGATAGTTTTATAGACCTAGGGTAGTTAAGATACTTTATAAAGTTAGCTAGTTATTTTAATTTATAATCCCTCTTCTACTTATTATAGTTATTCCTTCTTTTTATATTCTAGATATTTAGTTCTTTTAATAATCCTTCCTCTCTATCTAACTCTTTTAAATTAATAAGAACTATTAGATTAGTTTATAAATTAATATCTTTAGGTATTAATAAGTTAATATCTATCTTATTTAGAGAGGAAACCTCTAGGTTTATAAATTAAGAGGTATACTTAGCTATTTAATATTTAATATTTTCTTAAGCTATCCTTCTCTTAATATCTTGATCTCTTAATTTAAAGTATTAATTATATAAAATTCTATCTACCCTTAGTTAGATCTAGTATTTTTTAAGAGGTATTTTATTAGTAAAAGCCTTTAATAAATAATTAATCTAAGCTTAATACCTTATTTTAATAAGCTACTTTAGAGGTACTAGGCTTCTAATTTATATAAAAGACCTAAGCTAATTAATAAAGTAGAGACTAGAGGCTTATAGTAGAGGGTTTATATATTAAAGTTCTACTAGGTATAATTATCTTATTAAAACTTCCTTAGCCTTATATCTTAGTAAAAAGCTCCTAGTAATAAATATTAGAGTCTATAGTTATCCTTTAGCTCCTCTCCTTAATTACTTATTATTGTCTCTTATCTTATAAGTTAATTAGTAGACTTATAATAACTATCTTAATAGACTTAGGCGCTTATAGATAAATAAGGAGTATATTAGGGGACTCGGCTTTAATTTAAATAACTATAGTATCCCTTATATCTCTATTTTTAAAATCGTTTTCTATACCTCTAAGTATCTTATAATAGAGTAGTTAGCTAGGCTTAGTAAGCCTCGTAATATAGTAAGTAACTACTAAGATATCCTTAGTATATATTAGAGTTGCTATTTTAAGTATACTAATAGTATTAAATATACTAGCTATAACTTACTATAAGTATAAGGTATAAATCGTCTCCTCTATTACTTCTAAGGTCTTATTCTAATATTTAAAAAGGATATATTTTAATATTATATTAAAAAGGTCTATCTAACTAGGGATATTATCTATCCTAGGTAGAGGGCGCGTATTATATTTAATTAGCTAAAGCTAGTAACTAAGCTTATTAGGAGGTCTAAAGCCTAGGATATCTCTATTATTTTATCCCTATATTTAAAACCTACTTATACTTAATTTATTACGTATAGGCTTTATTAAAAATCTAATCTTAAGGATAAGAAGGTTTAAGGATTTTAACTCCTAGATCTATATATCTAACGCTTTATTATTATAAAGAATAACTTTCTTTATTATAATATATTAGAGGAAAAGTTAATAAGGGGAAAGTATAAGTAATTTATAGACTAAAAAGCTAAATAGAAGTAATATTTAAAGAAAAGGAGGAGCTATAGCGTAGTAGTTAATATTATATAATTAGTAGATAAATTAAGTTTAAAAGTAAATAATATATATAAGGGGGAGAGAGAAACTAGAGGGCTTAAGGGGTAAGAAGTATATCTTTATATCTACTATTTACTTTAATAATATAGTAATTTATTAGTAGCTTATAGAAGGAATAATTAACTCTCCTCCCTTACCCTCCTTAGCTTTAATAAAGTAAAATAAACTTAGGATATAAAACCTATAATAAATAGAATAGTAAATTAGGGTAGTTATATATAGGGAAAGAAAAAAGGAAATAATAGTTAGTAGTAACTATTAAAACGAGCGGCCTAGTTATAAATTAAATAAATATCCTCCTCTATCCTCTATTATTAACTTTTCCCCTTATAATAACTACCTTTAGCTAGCTACTTTAATCTTTATTTAACCCCTTTATACTTTCTCTATTATATTTATATATTATATTTTCTTATTATAGCTAATTATAACTTCCTTATCTTAGGTGTTAAAACTACTAATTAACCTTACCCTTATTGTCTCCTATTAGTAGTAACCCTTTAGGTCCTTAGTCTTAATATCCCTATACTTTAAATAAAGAAAAACAATATACTTCTTTTTATCTAGTACTCTAATAACTAACTTTAGGTATTCCTTTCCTTTTTTTTAATATCCCTATACCCTCTAGCTAATAATTATAATTATTAAGTAGCTACGAGCTTTATTTAGCTTTAACTTAATATCCCTAGTAATAAATACTTAGAGGTAGCCTTTATACTATAGATATTCTCTAATAGAACTACTAAGGTAATAAGGCTAGCTTTCTAGAAGGCTTATCTTAGTAAATAGGACTTTAAATAAATATTTAGAGTAACTAAGGGGTCTAGAGAATTCTATTATTAAGTCTTTATTTATACCTCTATTACTTTCCTTACTAGCTTATAGGAGATAAAGGTCTTTTAGCGCATAGTAGCTATATATAGCTTATTTATTTAATCCTAAGGTAGTTATAATCTAATACCCTATATTTACTATAAAGAGCAGGGTTATACTACTAAGAACCCTATATATAGTATTTATATCTATAAACTATACTTTAAGTATATCTCTATACTAAGTACTCCTTATACTAACTACTCTTTCTATAAAACTTAAAAGAGTTACTTATATAATAATCTAAGTATCTATAAGCGCTATAGGTATAGAATTAAGTATAATAATAAGGTAAGGAGGAATAGAGAATTTAATAGCATTGAGTTCGGAATTACGCCACAGCCCCTTTGCAAAAAGACTATAACAAATTCACCTAGTTCGCAGGTATAATTCGGGAAACACTATATAGGTATTTTAACCTATACCCTCTACTAGTTAAAGAAAATAATATAAGAACCCTATATATTCCTACTACTCATAAGTAAACCCTCTAAATATTACTATATAAAGTCGGATGCGCGCCGCACTAGGGCTAATTATATTAGAGCTAAACAGGCTACTAAGGCTCTTATAGCAACGCCCTCGCTAAACCTTCTAGTAAGGTAAAAGCTATTATATAAGATAACTTCTTAACCTAAAAGGTTAACCTTCTAGTAAAGTACTAAAGGTACTACGAATACTACTATATAAGAGGTAACTCCTTAACTAAAGAGGTCTTTCCTAAGAGGTTCTTATAGCTAGAAGTATAAGAAGCTCTGCTATAAGCAGGGCTTTATACCTCTCCCTCTTCCTTATCTCTTAATTATATTAGTACTAGACCTTATATATAAAAGCGCTAAGCCCGCGCGAGGTATACCCTTTAATACTAATAATATGCGAGAGCTTACTAGAGAGTTTAGTATTAATATAATTAATAAAACCCGCTCCTTCTTTAAATACTCTATTATATATAGAGAGCGTATTATTAGTATAGCCCTTAAGAGGGCCCTTATTTGGATACTCGCTATTGTATTGCGGCTAAGCAAGCGGACTTAGTAGCGGAAGCTAGGCGGGTCGTTATATTTAATAGCATTAAGGAGATCCTATAGTCCCGAATTCTAATAGATATTATAGTTATAGCTATAGCTAAGTTCGACTTCTCGCTCCTTTATAATAAATACTATTAATAGGCTTAGGAGTATTACCCTAAAGCTAGGTTTATATACTCTTATTACCCTTTTATAATAGAGCTACCTCTAGAGTTTAATCTTATAGAAATCGCGGACTACTTAGGGCTTTATATTAAGAATTAAGGTAGGAAAATAGGGTTTCTAGATATATTTATATAGTATATAGGGGGGGGGGGGGGGGGGTAAAAAGAAAAGAAGAGAATAAGAAGCTAGTTAGGTTTTAATAAGAAATCGAGATAAATAA
>JAVHLU010001984.1:0-22721 GCA_036785755.1 Colletotrichum ledebouriae
TATAAATATATTAGTATATTATAATAGCTTTAAGATTATCGCGCGATATAGGTATATATATATATATATAATAAGGTTATTATTAAGGCTAAAGTTAGGTATATATATAGTTATTATATTATATATAGGGAAGAGTTAAGAAAGTAAGAGGGTAGCTAGGTTATTTTAATTAGAGTTAATATAATAGTAGCTACCCTATCTAAGCTAATAAGAGATAATAAATTCTACTACTATTAGTAAGAGTTAGTAAATAAAGGGTATTATAATAATAATAATAATAATAATAATAATAATAATAATAATAATAATAATAATAATAGTTATAAAGGTAGAAACTATAACTATTTATACTTTACTTATACCTAATATAAATAACTTTACTTTATTATCTTTTTTATAAATAAGCTTATTAATAGGTTATTTATAGATATATCGCTTTATATTTAAGTATTTTAAGGGATATTATATAGTTAGGTGCTTTTCTAGCTACTATTATATCTAGGGGGGTATATTATAATACCTTTAGTATTACTTATTCCTAGCATAGTATATAACTAATATTAGCTCTAGAGCGACCTTTTTCTAGGGTCGTTCCTCTAACCGTGGTTATAAGCGACTACGTTATAGCTACTCTCGTTATAATAGAATAAGCTCTTTAGTAACTATAAATGTGGCCCTATAGCACGTTTCTCAACACAAGACGTTTTCGCCCCTATTCCATGACAGAGTCCATCGTGGGTGTCAACCTATCATGAGCCAGGACCCCAAACGAGTCATGGAGATCATATGCCTTACCGACGCAGTGACTTAAAGAAGTCAATTGATCCTAAAAGAGATAGACTGCATTTGTTGGGCTGGTTTATTTTCCGTTGAAGAGCCCGGAGCAATATCGGATCTCCCCAGGACAACTCGAGAGGAAGCTCTGCTTACGTCAAGTGACCGATACTGCCACCTGGCTATCATTGATCATGTACTCCAAAGAAGGGCCAGTTGAAAGAGCATGGAATTTAGCAGGGAGAAAGAGCAAGACGGAGCAACGGACAGAGCGAATACGTGAGTGGAATAGGAGCTATGAGGAGGTCTCGATCTGGAGACTTGCAAGCATGTAGGCAGTGACTGAGAATTGTACTATGCGCACATCATTACTCGTGAAATTGCTAAGGTAGTCAATTGACATCTTGTAAACAATTCAACCATACCAAATGACACCATCCCTCGCCAAATTACGGCAGGCTAATTGACCGAGCTCAGGAGGAGATAATGTTTCGCTCCTCCGGTTCTCCTGCGCACTTGTGACCTTCTGAATATGGTTAAGTGACACACCCCAGCAATAAACACCCAGCCACCATGGCAACCGAATGAGGCGATAAGATAAAGAATGGGACCGAGGCCGACCCGCATCCTGATTCCTCCCCGATTGGGTTCCAGTCTCAATTGCGTCGAAGCTTCCGGCGGGTCGCACTTCCGTTCGAAGCTCCAGCTGTCTTCATCCCCGTCCACGTCCACCGCTGCTCCATCCTCGGCTCAATCTCTTGTTTCCGCATCACACATATACATACACAGTCACACACATACTCTCTCTTGCGGTGTTTCAAATAAACCTCGGCGTGTCGCGCAATTCTGTCTTCCCGTCACTCAACCCCTTGTGCGCGCGGAAAGATTTGGACCAACAAAACACCAGAGCTTCCTCCCCCACGATAACAACGGAACGGCCCTCAATCATGACCAAACACACCCCCGACTCTCTGCGCTCCCGCTTCTCTTCTCTGTCTCTCCGCCTTCAGGCAATGGAAGCTGCTGAAGCTCTCTCCCGCTCTCAGTCCCCCGCGCCTTCGATGGCCGCCTCGATTACTCTCCCCGCCATCGCCTCGAAGCCCTTCCTCCTCGCCGATATGGACGGCCGTCCCGCCGCCTCGAACCCCGTCTGCGAGTCGTGCTGGAATGCGCTCCGCTACAGCGAAGTCAAGCAAACCACCCGCGCCTCCTCGTCTTCTTGCAAGCTCTGCGCCGTCGCCGCGGGCAAGCCTGAAGCATACACTCAACCCTTCGTCGACTTCCTTACCGAGAACCCCACCATCTTCCACGCCGTCTCTTACTTCAAGACAAAGCTCGCCGCCGCAGGCTTCACCGAGCTGCCCGCTCGCGATAGCTGGGCGTCCAAGCTTCAGCCCGGAGGAAAGTACTGGACCACCCGCAACGGCACCGGTCTTATCGCCTTCACCGTCGGCCAGGCTTACAAGCCAGGCAATGGTGTCGCCATGATCGCTGGACACATCGACGCCCTTACGGCCAGGCTCAAGCCTGTGAGCACCAAACCCACTCGCGCAGGATACCACCAGCTCGGCGTCGCTCCCTATGCTGGCGCCCTGAACCAGACATGGTGGGACCGCGATCTCTCCATCGGTGGCCGTGTCATCGTTCGCGACGACAACAACAAGACCTCCTCGAAGCTCGTCCGCCTCGATTGGCCAATTGCCCGCATTCCTACCCTCGCTCCTCACTTCGGTGTGGGCATGATGGGTCAGAACAACCCCGAGACCCAAGCAGTACCCATCATCGGCCTCGACAACCCCGACGCCGACTCCTCCACCGCTGAGCCCCTCGGCCCCAAGGGCGCCTTCATCAACACACAGCCCCCGAAACTCGTGAAGCTCGTCTCCAAGGAGCTCGGTCTCTCTTCCCCGACCCAGATCGTCAACTGGGAGCTCGAGCTCTACGACTCCCAGCCCGCGCAGACCGGAGGTCTCGACCGCGAGTTCATCTTCGGCGGCCGCATCGACGACAAGCTCTGCTCCTGGGCCGCCCTCACAGGTCTCCTCGCTGCTGAATCCGACCCCTCCGACGGCGTCATCAAGCTCGTCGTCCTCTTCGACGACGAGGAGATCGGCTCACTCCTTCGCCAGGGTGCCCGCTCCAACTTCCTCCCTCTCACCGTTGAGCGCGCCGTCGAATCCCTCAGCGCCCACGCCGACGTCCCCTTCGGCACCGACGTTCTGGCAAGGACCTTTGCCTCTTCTTTCCTCCTCTCCGCCGACGTCACTCACGCCGGCAACCCCAACTTCCTCGGACTCTACCTCGACGAGCACATCCCCAAGCTCAACGTCGGCGTCGTCATCTGCGGCGACAGCAACGGCCACATGACCACCGACGCCGTCTCCACCGCCATCCTCCAGCGCGTCGGCGAGCTTGCCGGCACGCCCACGCAGACCTTCCAGATCCGCAACGACACGCGCAGCGGCGGCACTGTCGGCCCTGCCCTCAGCAGTGCTATGGGCGTGAAGGCTGCCGATGCCGGCCTGCCGCAGTTGAGCATGCACTCCATTCGCGCGACCACCGGTTCTTTGGACCCCGGTCTGGGCGTCAAATTCTTCAAGGCCTTTTTGGACCTTTGGGAGAAGGTTGACGGTGAGTGGCACTAAAGTAGATGTGAATTCGATGGCTCGCGTCATGGGACGACGGCCATGTTCGGACGGCCCGGGGGTTACAGCGCGGCGTATGAGTAGATGTAAACGGAGTACGACTTACGACGGCTTGTAGATTATATACGAGCACAACTAGACGCATCATTCTGGATACGTGTCAATACAGCGTATTTCAATATTCTATCTAGGTCATTTTGAGGACTCTGCAGCTGTCACTTTTACCATTATCGCTTGGAAGACATTAATGTCTAGAGTTATCCTATCGCTACGCCATCAGAGACCAGATCTTGTGCCCTCCTGCCCATCGTCAGCAAGGTTCGCCGCCTCTCGTATCTCCATAGAGTCCGCCCTTGACCCAGGCGACCCGATATCCTCCTCGTCATCAACATCATCCTCATCCAAAACGGACGCATCATCATCGTCGTCGTCGCTAGCCATACCGCCAGCTTCCTCCAGCTGCGGCTCGTCCACCTCGACAGGCTTCCTCTTCTTTTCGAAATCCTGCCTGTGCGCCTCGGCCAGAATCTTGGAGAAGCTGCGCTGCGGCGCGTTCAGGAACATCGGCTTCCGCTGCCGCAGGCCGCCGCCGCCGCCGCCGCCCTCCTCCAAGCGCTGCTGCGACGCGCCCGAAGCAGCAGCTGCCGCCACCTCCCCAGGCCGCGCGATACCACCGGCCGCCGTCTCCGTGACGACATCGTCGGCGTCCTTGACGGCGCCGGCGCCGGCGACGGTGGGGGAGCGCGAGTGGAGGGGCGAGGAGTAGGAGGTAGGGTAGGGAAGGGGCACGTCGCGGGAGGCCTTGTAGACTTTTACGTTTGCGCAGTGTTCGTTCTCGACGCGGAAGAGGGTCCACATGCCGCGGCGGGAGACCTCGGCCAGGGCGACCATGAAGGAGGCGATGGTGGAGTGCTGGGTGTCGTGGGTGAAGATTGCGTAAAAGATCCAGGCGAAGCGGAGGACGGGGTCGACGACCATGATGAGGTAGTACGGCCAGCGCCTCTTGAGGGCTCTGATTTCGCGGAGGAAGTTGTATTGGGCTTGCATTAGGGAGAAATCCATGAACAGGTCCCAGAGAGCTGAGGGTGGTGTTAGCAGTGCGAATTTAGAAACGAGGCGACTTTAGAAAAGAGGAAAGGACGAAAAAAAAAAAAAGGCCTCACATGTGTAAACGGCGTTGATCGCGGAGAACGCAATGAACAGTGCGAGGTTGCCCTTGGTGTTGTTGATGCGGTACAGGGAGAGGGCCATGGCGGCGAGGATGGACATGGTGTACTTGCCGCCGTTGACGAGGTGAGGGAAGATGTTCCGGGTGTCTTTGTATCGGCGGAGGCATTGGAGGAAACGCCAGATGGGAGGCAGGGCGCCGAGGAAACCTAGCAGCCGCGAGTGGTTGGAATTGCACTGCACGGGGTTCTCCCAGGCGTTGGCGTAGATGCAGAAGAACAGCTCGACATTCTTTGGGGGAAGTCAGCAGGATAAATTAGGAGGATCAGGACTTGGGAGAATCGACTTACACACATTGCGTACGTCAACGAGCAGTAGATGTCGCCAAGGAAGAAGTCTCTGAATTCGACAGGGTACAGACCGGCTAGTAGGAGACGCCACTAGGAAATGTCAGTCCTTGGTGATGGAGAGAAATACGCGCCGCAACATACATGAGCATATGCGAACCACTTTCTACTTCTATACTTGAGGATAGGCGCCGGAAGGAAGATGATGACGATGGAGACAAATATGAGAGCTACCGGGTAGTACTCGAACATTTCTTCGGTACCGTATTCGCTGAAATTGAGCCATAGGAAGAGACCAAATATGAATGTGAATAGACTTGGAAACTCGGCTAGTTGTCGCCAATCGAGATTATTCCGCGTGTCGAATTCGAAGATGAAGGGGTAGTTGATCTTGTTCCGTGTCCAAATAGCGCAGTTGACGCAGAACATGCAGAACAATAACAGCATGAGGAAGTACCCGCCGTAGAGCTGCAGCAGGTAGCTCGTTTGCTTCCGTACTCTCGCATCGTGGTCCCAAAGCAGGTTCACGCCAAACACGGCGCCCTGGATGGCGAAGACGGCACCGGTGCCGATGAGAAGCCCGCTGCGGAACGTACTGCCCGACTCGTCACGAGGCTTGCGGGCCATGCTCCGGAGTTTGCCGGCGGCGATTTTGTGATTTCCGCGCTCAAAGTAGCGCGCGTAGAGGTCTTCTACCGCCTTGATGTGACCGTCCAGAGCGTCGCTGTTGACGAACCACGACTTGTTGACCTTCTCGTTCATGTACCGATATTGAGGGCGGGCGTTGACGGCCTTGTCGTATTTCTTGTTGAGCTTTCGGAAAGCGGTTCGATTGAGAAGGGCGTAGGACTTGAGCAGCTCGAGACCTCGGTAGAACTCCTGTAGGGCGAGCTTCAATTTACGCTTGGCGGAGCGGTACGACACCTCATGCTCTGGAGGGCGCCGGATGTAGTCTCTGCCTGCATCGTGTCCCTCCCTTTGTCCTTCCCTCGGCAGCATGACGGGCGTGCGCGCCATCTTCTGCAGGTTTCGCGAGTTGGGCCCGGGCCTAAAGATCTTGGACTTGACAGGGTCGATCCAGCCCAGCGGTCCCTTTTTGGAGTCGTCATTGTCTCCGTTCCTACTACCGGCCTCGTGCTCGATCTCAGCTTGGCGTTTCTGAGCGTGGAGCTCCTGCGTCCTTCGGTTTCTCATTTCGTGCAGTTGTTCCTTGAGCACTGCCAAACGCTCACCAGCTTGGTCCTCCTTCATCTTGTAGAACTGCTCGACCTTGTCCAGCTCCGAGTCTAGAAACTTGAAGAATTCTTTCTCTTTCTGTTTGACGATGTCGCCCGCCAGACCTTGGAGGCCGTACTCTGGGTTCGTTCCCACGCGGTTAAGGGGCGACGCAGTTGAAAATAACCTCCGCAGACCATTCCTCGGTGAGCCTCCAAATCCGGGCCCGATAGTAGCGGGGTGGGGAAGCCTCAACGAGGAGGGGGTGCGTGTCTGCTCCTGCGAGGGCGGTTGGACGATTCGGTTGGCGTCCGTCATCATGGAAGCGCTTCGTTGCAGAGCTTGCCTGGCCGTCACGTTCTCGTGGGTGCCGCCAGTCTGCGGGCTAGGATTGCTCGAGGGCACCTTCATAGCCGGACCAGGCAGCTCGAAGGTCGTTCGGCGATCCAACGGCGTGCCTTCGTGCTGAGGCGGGGTGTGCACGAAGCTCCCGTATTGCATGTCGCTCGAGCCGTGTGCCAGGCTCTCGTTTCCGTGATGATGTGCCGGCGCCGGAATCGCCCGCGCAGGCGTCGGAGGCTTCTGTCGCGCGGAGCCGACCGGGGCGGACCCCTCTCGCAGCGACGTCCGCTCGTCGGGGTTCGTTCCTCTCGCGCTTCCATGCTTGAACGGCGAGACGTGTAAGAAGCTGGAGGCGATACGGTTGTCGGACTTGGTGCCGTGTCCCGAGGGGCTATCCTTGGCGCGATCGATGGCGCGAGAGACAGCCTTGACGTACTTCTTGCCGGCCTTGTAGTTCAGGTACTTAATCCGCCATTCTGTGGGGAAGGCTCAGAGTCAGCACAAAAGCACAGGAAAGGAAAAGCAATTGACACAGACAAGGGCGTGCGTGTCTGGACTCTGGAGGTTTGCCGTACCCGGTACGAGGTCCTGCTCGAGCTCCTTCGCGAACTTCATGACGTAGGGGCGCGTGGATGCGCGGCGCAGCGACGCACTGCTAGAACAGCGATTTCCGACAAGATTGGCGAGTGAGCGCCATCAAACTGAGCCGAGGAGAGAAGTGACAGCAGATGCTCTCAGGGTCGCAATCCTCGTTTCGTGGTGGTGCGGGGAGAACAGCTGTGATTGTGACTGTCTGATTACACCGACAACGACAAGAATCTCGACGCCCCGTGCTTGTCGATCAGCAGTGCTGCTCTTGGCTCCTGGCGTGAGAAATTGATGCCCTTTTTTTTTGGTCTTTTCTTTTTTTAGAGGTGCGCATGGACGACTCGTTCGCCTGCCTTCGCCAAGCTTCTCCCACGGACCAATCCGCCCCGCCTTTTCTTTCCTCGACAATCGTTGACGCCAGTCGTGGGCTCGTGGCGCATCTTTTCGCTGCTCCCTGGCGCCAGAAACCCGCTGTGTCCCGAGTGCTTTCACGTTATCAGGCGAAATAAGCTTAGCCGATAGGCGGCCGGCAACAGGCGGCCAGGGCTTCGAGCGATTACGTCAGCTCGGGCCTGTTTCTCCGTTACCTTACACATTGTATACTCCGTATACCTACTCTCAGACATCGACAACTTTCTTTTCGGGTGGCATTAAGCACGCATTTTGCCCGCCATGTTTCTCCCTCGACTTCGTCGCCTACCGCAGCAAACACTCGCCCGAATTGAGTTGCTCAGCCAGCCAGATAAACATCATCCTCTTCGCTCGTGAGTTTGCCATCTGCGAGAGAATCCGCCCGACTATCGCGACGCATGGAACGTCACCCGGGCGCTATACCGCAACTCCCTTCAGTGTTCCAAGCATTCAACTCCCTATTTCGGTCGCTGGAGTTGCGTTATGCTATCATTTCTCGCGAGTTTTTCCCATCTCGGTTCGTTGCGGTCAGGGGTGAGCAGTCGCTCGAGATGTGTTCATGCTGCAAAGCCAGCGCCACCACGAACACCTCGACAAGGGTCGCTTTGAAATAACCATCCATGGGCTCTATCAGAAGCTGTGACCTCGAGGTCCGCAGCCCCCAACTGAACCCAATGTCTCCGGCGTCGACGCATTCAGGCGGAGAAATGCCCCAATGTTTTAGACAATCAATGTACCTCACCCGTTTCGGCAACCCGTTGACCGGCCGGCACAGACCCCCCGTTCCCCGGAAACTGGGGACTCAGCGCCCAACTTCGGCCAGGCCTTATCGAACGGTCCCGCGATGGGTGTGGAGAGAGAGAGAGAGAAAGGGTCCGGGTGAGGAGAAAAGAACGCCGTCGCCCCAGACGGACCAATCGCGAACCCCCAGCACGTGTTCGTATGGGGCCTGGTCCACGATGAAGGTCGGTAGCGCCTTGAGCGGCTCTGCGCCGCTGGGAGACAGGACGTGGCCATCTCAGCTTTTCACACTTGTTGGTGCATTCGTGACGGCCGTTGGACCCATCACTTCACTTGCGTGTTTGCTGACAGGTTCCACACCGTATGACGACTGGAATGCCAAGATGTGAAAATGCCTGTTCCTGGAAGATGTGGTTGATTCGTTCGCTTGACGACGCATGTTGTCCTGGTTATGGCAAGGGACTTGCAGACCCCGAAGCGAGACAAAACTTTCCTGGCTTTGGACGGTTATACATTCCTGACCAACACGCGGAAATGTCTAGCCAACCACCACCACCATCGGCAGCAACAAGTTCATCTCTTCTTCAGCGAAGCGGTATACGACGAACCAGAAAACCCCAAAACTGCAGTTGGACGTCGCCCTCGGATCCATCGACTTAATTTACGTTGGTGGAGGGGAGACTGGGTATGCGAAAGTTCTTCTGTGGAGATCGCAGGAATTTGTGTCCGACCCCGGACAACCACCAACCAACCCCAGTGGCACTAGCCACGAGTTCACGAGGGGACCACCACAGATGATCTCTGTCTCACCGCGGGAAACGATCCGCAATCTTCCCGGCCGCCTCTCCCTTTCTCGCGCCCGCCCTGTGGCCAACAGGGTACGCCATCCAATAACCACCGTGAGTGATAAGTGACCAGATGCTGCAGCGACCCCCATGGCCCCCCGTGCGGCTTTGCTTTTTCTACTCTGGGAAAGCAAACACCGAATACGAAATATGCCACGGTCACGTCGGCGATGGCAATGACTCCCAGTGGCAACCAAACTGGCCCCATGTGCCCAGCCAAAAAGTCAAGAGAGATGGGCGTGTTTGTCGAGTAACACAGACAGACACGGTCAGGCTGAGCCGAGCAACAGCACTTCTGCTTCGTGACCCCTTGCACGCCACTCACCTCTGCTTGTTCCCCATGTGCACAAAGTGGGCGCTTTTTGGGGCCGGGGATGGCGCGTTGAAGACGTGGATCTCGACGATACACCTTGCAGGCTTCTGCTGGCACGACTGCAACGTCGGTTGGTTGATGATGAAGTCCTCTACCAGTCTCTCGGGATTGTGGAACCTCACACAGCCTCGATTTGCCGCATGTGGCCTTCCTTCGAGGACCAGCGTAGGTAGGTATCCGAGACCCTGTGAAGCAAACATTTCATATCAGCTCTTGATTTCCCATTTCCCCCTCCCTCTTCTGAGACACCCATGCTCGCCCACACTTTTATCTGTTTTCTTCTTCCCCCGGGTTAGTCCTCGACCTTCCTCTGCCCCGTGGACTCAAATCCTTACGGCGACGCACCTCCTCTTTGACTTCTTTTAGTTAAGTCTACGGTGTTGGCTCGCCCATCGTGATTCCCACGAATCCTTCGGCGCAGGAGACCGCCTCTCCGAAACCAACAAGTTGGCAAGACCTAGTCAGTCATGGGTCAACCGAGCCTCATACGCCGGGCTTCGAGAAGATGCCTCAATAGCGTTAGGCGTTCGCTCTCCCGAGAAAGCCACAACCAGAATGACAAGTCGAGCCTCGCCCAGACAAAACATAACTCAGAAATCAGGTCATCAATCTCGACGACATCGCTATTCACGACAACAACGGTGGATGAAGATGATTACAGGCCGCTAGACGAAACGATACCTGAAGAAACAGAAGCGGAATCGCCTTCTCAACGCCAGGGCCACTTACTATTCTTCTCCTGGATATCGCCCAGGTTTCGAGAGCGGCTAAGCAGGCACACTGGCCAGAAAGCCCGCAAGTCAGAACAAAAGTCGTATTCGTCGCTCCTGAAGACGACGGTGGCGGATGAAGGAAACATCAAACCGCGAGATGAGCCCACGCCAGAAGCTCGGCAAGATGAACCTCCTCGATACGACCAAGGTCAGTCGCATTTCTTCCGCAGGCTGCCGCCCGAGATCCGAGAGCAGATATACCAGGAGTTTTGGGTTGTTAGCGGAGTTGAACGACACGCATTTGTAAAAAGTGGAAAGCTGGTGTACTCGCCCTGCATCACAGACCACGAGGCCCCCGACGAACGGCAAACGGGTCTTGCCAGGGACTTTGCAAGTTCTCCCGAAGTACAATATCAGCCTGAATGGTTCGAAAGAATGGAGTCGTCGTGGTGCAACCACTGGAGATGCGAGAAGCTATGGAAAGACATTCAGGACGGTGAGGAGGTTGACCATAATAAAGGTCGTCATCAAGGATTCATGTCCCTCTTACTATCCTGCAAACGCTTGTAAGTCAGGGCCTGGCTTGTGGCTCTACGGGCTAGTGACTGACGCGGTTGATGCTTCTAGGTATGACGAAAGCGTAGGATCCTTCCGAGAACACAAAATCATTAACATCACAAACGGCCCGACTCTCCAACGAATCTTGAAGTTTCCGCGGCCACAATACTTCACCGACGCCAGGGTCATCAACATCTCCCTCCGCGAGGACAGCGGCAACTGGCTCTATCTCAACAGCAACAGCCTGTGGCACTTCATGTCCGAGCGCGATATCAAGGCAGAGAAGATCTACCTCTGGCTCGACGCCGAGTGTCCCGTCACCCGGCGCCTGCTGCCTGAGTTCCGGGACTTGTACAAGGACATTCCGGATGAGGTCGCTCCGAGGCTGACGATCGACTTCCCGTGCGACGCGCATGATGGTTTCTGGGCGTGGGGGGAGATCGAGCTTAGGGTGCAGAGGTGCGGGAATTTGGGCGAGATAAAGAGAATAAAGGAGTTTGTACCGAACTTCAATGTCGTCGCGAGGGGTCGGCCGAGGTTCAACCAGACTCAGCTTGGGTACGTCAGTAGTCAGGACAAGGGAAGGCCGGAGGTCAAGGTTCTGAGGTCGGGGAATCCGTTTGAGGACATAATGTTGTATGGGAGGGGGATCCATGATAGTTCGTACTACTAAACCGACTGTGAAATACCATGTTGCAAGTTCATTGGCCCGATAATGGGATTGCCTTGATGAGAGCAGCTACATGCTATGTGTGAAACCGAGGCAGATGTGAAGTGAACATTGATTCGAGGCGATGATCATTGAAGAAGTCATTGGGTTTTGAGGTATCGGATCAGTAGGGCAATTGTTAAGTGAGCTTGAAGTATTATAAGTCACTTGAATATTTCCCACCTTCTCTCAGCAACGCGGAGCCTCAGCAATCACCGTCATCGTCCAAAGGCGGAAGGCGGAAGGCGAAGTGGGCGTTGGGAGTGCCCCAAATTGCATTGTAGCCGGGGGCCAAGTCTGAACCCAAGCCATGGTTCTGATAGATGCCGTTCCAGGCAAGACCACCTGCATCCGGTCTTGTCTAGGATGATCTTCACCGGTAGCGGTGGGATAGGTGAGGTAAGGAGTAGCTCCAACTTCGTTCCAAGACATAAGACCTAAGAGACCTGAAAAAGACACCACATGATGACCCATCATTCATTTTCTTTCTTGGTTCGTATCGCACTACCAGTTCTTAGACCTGCACACAGAAGCACGTATGTTAGCACAATACTATCGAGGCTAAGTTTTAGAAGGGGCATATATCATGGAAGAAAGCATGAGAGTGGATGTGCGGCATAGGACAGGAAAACGACTGGGGGTGGCTGGGCATCCAAAAGCTCGAAGAGCACACTGAATACGGCGTTAGGAGTACTCATGCCCATGGCATAGAATGATGTATCTGCTCGGCTACCGTTTACTTTATGAATGTCTTTCTTTGACAAGATTCCAATTTGTTAAGTATCAAAATGCGAGATTCACAACACGCTCTCCTGGAGAAACCGATGGTTGAAAGAGTCTGTGTGTATTTCACCTCTACGCTATCCGACGCAGCCGCCGGAAGCGCAGTACGTTTCATGGAAAGCGCCTTGCGTAGCAGGTAATATCATTGAGTTTATAGGTAGTTACACCGCAGGCCCCCCGCAAAAAGATAATGATACATACCCCCAGTTTGCAGGTATAATTCGGGAAACACTATATAGATACTTTAACCTACACCCTCTACTAATTAAGGAAAATAATATAAAAACCCTATCTATCCCTACTCGGAAGTAAACCCTCTAGATATTACTGCATAAAGTATAACGCACGCCGCACTAGGGCCGATCATATTGGGGCCGAACGGGCCACTGACTCCTGAGGCTCTGGTGGCCTGCAAAGGCCACCACAAAGGCCACCACACCCAAAAGGTGCGTAGGGAAACATCATGATTATAGATGTCTCCAAGATCTCTCGTCATTGATTTATCTTCAAGTGAGACTTGATCTTTTTGTATTTTCGTGCAGCCCATAGAAGGCAGCTCAGCGCCGCAATCTCCAAAAACATGACGCCTACAAACCCAACCCACCAAGGCTGCGCAGATAATTCTCTCTTGGGGATCTGGAGAGGTCGGTTCCGAGTGGAGGTTATAACATCATCGGGTAATTGATACCAATGCTCCTCTGCATCAGCAATGCAGTCTCCCACAGTCGTCGCTTTGAATCCCCTGTCGAAGAACCTGCGCAAGACCTCCCCGATGTTGCGCGCAGTTTGCTCCTCAGTGTCGTGCATTTGTATGAGGAAAGAGTCTCTTGAGGCGTCTGATCTGCTCAGCGTCTCGTAAAGCTGAGCTGATGAGATCGCACCAAAGTCTGCGGTAGAGTTGTGATGCAGGTCGTCGGCGTCCAGGCTCCAAAACACGAGGCGCCCACCGTTCCCGGCAAGCCTCTCAACACAACCATTCTGCACGGTACAAGTATCGGGTGACGTCCGAATGTAGCGAGGTTGTACGGCTTCAGGCGACGTTGGTGATAAGATCGCGGATAGCCTCTGAGATGCTTTCTGGAGTTGGTCGACCGGCAGGTCGGGGTTCGGTACGTGAAGACCACCCAAGTGTCGACCGTCGTATATCTTTCGCACTAGTGCATCCCAATGATCTGGCTGTGTATCGTCTGCGAGCTGTGCAAAGTCGGCGGAAAGGAAGAAGGTGGCATAAGTGTTGTGCTGGGCAAGTTGGCTCAAGATGAAGTCGGTATAAGACGACGGGCCACCATTGAAGGTAAAGGCCACAGTTCCGGGTACCTTTGTGTAGATATCAGCTACAAACAGTTCCAGGTCATCAGCGAAACATGAGAAACATACCATGCACCTCCGCACAACTTGTCCATGTCTCGATGGTATCGGGATTTCACTCCCCATTTGGATGTCCAGGCGACTGATCCGTATGCGTAAGTCGTGTGTGTCAAGGGACAGGGGTTAAGTAAAACAGCATTGGAGAGAAAGGCATGCTGGATTCTGTTGAGCAACGCATACCCATTCTTTAAACAGTAAAAGGCTGCAGACAGAGTCATCTTTTCAACCAAACTCCGGATGGTGTCGGTAAGCTAGATAATAAACTGAACCGGCTCCCCAAAGCTATTATTTTCAGCTAAACCGACTCGTTCTTAGCTCCTCTGATCGGGCTAAGCTTTCGGTAGCATTTCAGGCGATGTAACTTCGGTTACTGATCCCTGGAGGTTGTGGTGCCTTTTTGCCACCCGTATTCAGCCACATGGGTGTAATTACACTTCCTTTAACGTATATTTTCATCTTGGCGCCATGTTGAACGCTAGCAGCTTCGTATCAAAATAGCCTTTTTGATTATTCTGGAGCGGGCTCGAACGCGTTTGAGAAACTTAATGCTGCCCGCATTATGTTGCGGAAATGCGGTTCCACCGTCTCATTCTAGTCCTCTATCTTGTCAGCCAGCTCTGGCTTCTCAACGAAAACAAGGCGACCATCGACGCACAACTGACGAAGAAGAAGTTCGCCACAGTGGAAAAACACGAGTACTGCATCTTCTTCCTCAATCTTGGGTACCGAGTGCCTCGGGAAGGGCTATGGGGCTGACCCTTGACCTGATCCACCACCACCATGTCGCCATAGTCATGCGCAAGCGCATCCGCCAACAGCAGCGTGCTCGACCACGTTGCGAAAACGACGAGGCAGCCCACGCTCGTGAGGCTCACCCAAGGGTTCGTGTACGCACCCCTGACCAGAGAGAAAATGGCCGCCATGCACGAGAAGTTTGAAAATCCGGTGCACAAAATGCCCAGGATGGGATGAAAGTCCGGCTGCCGCGCGTTCGCGGTAACCCTGCCATCCTGCTTCTCCTGGGCGACGACAGGCGTCTCACGCACTGTCACGTTCCGGTGAGCGACCATCCTGACGGCCTCCTTGAAGGCAATCTCGACCAGACCGAGGGTCCAGTAAGCGTAGTTGCTGCGCTCCCACCTCACGTACATGAGGAAGGCTTTGCGGAATGTTTCGGGAGCGACGGTGTAGACGACGGCGTTGCTCTGATACCTCAGACGCCAACCGTCGCGGAGCATGTGCATCGTGAGCTGCATGTCTTCTCCGTGGCGGAGCGGCTTGCCTAGGAACTTGGCCCCCACGAGCGAGCTGGTATGCGCCACTGCTGCGCGCCTGCGGAACGCGGAGATGGCTCCGGGGAGAATCGTCACGAAGCCATACTTCGACTGCGCAGCCCTTGGGATATTGCCGCTCTGCTCAAAAAGGCAGTCCAGGGTGCGCGGCACGAAGCTGCTCCACCCCTCGGATTCGACGTTGAAGGCGGAAAGATGGCCCGTCACACCGCCGATCCCGCTGTCCACGACGAAAGGCGACACGAGGTTTCTCAGCGCTCGACGGTCGAGGAGTGTGTCCGAGTCGAGCGTGACCAAGATCTCGTTCTTGGCCTGGGTGAAGGCCGTCACCATGGCTTGGCGTTTGCCGCGGTTGACCTCTTGGAGAATGGGGATGCATCTCAGCGGGGGCGTCGCTTGCCGGGCTTGCCGCGCTGCGCTCTGGATGTGAGACCACGTATCGTCCGTGGAACCGTCGTCCACGACGATGACTTCGACTTTGTGGAGCGGGTAGTCTGAGGAGAGCACCGAGCCGATCGAGTTCCTGACGAACGCCGACTCGTTGTATGCCGGTATGATGATGCTGAGAGTCGGGAGCCTGTCGTCGTCTTGGACACCCGGAATCGCCTCGTATTCAATCCAACGGGAGATGATGACAAGAAAGTTGAATAACAAGATGCAAGATGCAAACTGGATGAAAATGTCGTAGAACGCCAAGGAGCTTCCTCCTTGGAAGGTGATGTACTGAAATGTCACCAACGTGAGGATCGAGCCGAAACCAACGAGGCGACCTACCGCCACGCGAAATGATTGGCTCTGCATTGTGACAGAGTTACTGACGTCGTTGATCTTTCGAAGCGTTGTTGAGGCGGACACCCGAAGTCTCTGGAAACCAACTCCCTCAATTTATTGCTTCCAGGCAAAACCACTTACACACACCCGCAGTGTCGAGCTTCTGAACTCGACGTGCTCTTCGCCTGAGCGCTCACCATGGCATGTGCAACATCTGCCGCCGAGTTTGAATTCCCAGCAAGAATGCTGCGACGGGATTCATTGCTGCCTTCGCCGCTGTTCATTTGCCGTTGTCCAGAATGGGAATAGAATTATCCGCTTTTAATTGCCTGGAACTGGGGTCTTGTCTAGACTCTCTCGTTCAATATCGTGATCATGCCTGCACAAACTCTAAACTCCGTATGCCCCCTTGTGGACCATTCAACGGGCGTGCCGTAGTTGCGGTTGCAAGGGTCTTACTTCCGTATTTAGGCTGTGACAAACCTTGACTACTGTGGTTGCAGGCCAAAGCTGACGAGTCTTTGTGGCTTGAACTCGCAAGGCCAGTCCATTGAATGGCTGGCCAGTCAAAGCAGCTATTCACAGCATCTACTGGGCCACTCGTCTCCATAATACTTTACAACCATCACACGAAGTAGTGTGTATTTTAGGTATTCTAGTAATATATCGGCTACAACGTCTCCATATGCCCTCCTTCCCAGCCGAGATTCTACCCGACGGCGTAAGAGCTTTTGTGAACATCTCCCGCCACATTGCCTTCTAAAAATCTCAAATCCTTTGCAAAACCAACAACTCGCTACAATACAGTGGCTCTTATTGGTTTCTGCCGTCACCTGTTTCCTGCTACTGGCTGCCACGACTTTTGAAAGGCCACGCGATGATGCAACATCCAACCCCATTCCTAAGTCAGCTTGCAAATCGTGATCCAATTCATATCGATGGTTCCAATTGGCCATGCAAAGGGGAGAGATTATGACTGGTCTGGGATATCAAACATCTGGCCTCGGGGCTCAACTCAGTATCTGCAGTAAGAAACACGGAAAGATGTTGGAACTGAGGCTGACATGGGACCGGGTAGAGCCATTGGTGGTCCGTCGCATGGTCGCGGCTCATGCCAATCTCCATAACGCAAGGCTAGTGCGTTATGATGGCTTAACATGCAAATGCGTGGAGTCAATCTGTAAAGCTATGTCTCTAACAGCCGTGACATGAGCAGCTGACAGTTTTCAAAAGCAGATCTGAAAATATCTCTGATAGCTCTGCTCTATCGGTTGTGGATTTTCTAATCTCGATCTATACTGAAGACTTCCGAAGGTCTGGCATTCCATCTACGCAACAAACGAAAGTGGACTCTTATTCTTCATCTTCCTTCGGCCTGGACAGAAAACTCTGCGGAAGGCTTCGTCCAAGCTTCCAGATATCCATCTATTCTCTTGATGCCCTCACGGCCGGCGACTTTTGCAGCGTCAAATGCAACGCGGTAAACATGGAGAGACTCCGAAAACAGTGGCCGATGGTGCTTCCACCCAGTTAGGCTGGTGAGCTTCGTTGAGTCCGTCCACTGCGGAAAGTCGATGATCCCCGGAGGCCACGGATTCTCCCCTTCTTTCAAATCTGAAGGATCAACGTATTTCTTCCCCGCCTTGATCTCGTATTCTTCAACCAGAGCATCGGAAACTTCGTCAACTGTTTCGTATCTGTGCGCTGAGATGTTGAAGATCTGCCCTTCGACTGCTCCTCTTTCCGGGTGCGAAGCAATAGCGACGTAAGCGTCTCCGCAATTGTCGACGTGCAAGGCATGGAGAATGGTGTTTGGGGAGGTTGGTAGCAAGAGTGGCTCGGCTTCGGCGGCTGCCTTTGCAGCAACATCGAAGAATGCTTTGTAGAAACTGGAGCTCCTCCCATATACGTTCGTCGGCCTGACTAGGACCGGTGCGAAAGCGTCGGTGTGATCGAGTATCTTCGCGTGGGTAGTGCGGTTGGCCAGGAACGGGATGGGGTCCAGAGGCGACTCTTCCGTGTGCGGAGCGAGATCCGGAGCTCCGTGGTAGTGAGGGCCGATACCGTAGTCCTTGCACCCGGAAGTGAAGATCGTGACAGGCCGCTTGCCGGCTGCGGAACTGGCTGCCCCGATGGCGCGGAGGAGCTTGATTGTGTTTTCGTAGTGGGGCACATAGTCGAAAACATTCTCTGTTGTCGACACCATAGCGTCGAGTTCTGCGGGCAGATGACTCTGAATGTTCGTGTGTGCGGAGTGGTCATCTATCGCGCCGATGATTGGGATGATTTCTTCTTGTGCCAGAGCTGCCGCTGCCGAGAGTGATCGGACGAGCCCGTACGTCGTCCATCCCGCTGCCACGAAAGCGCGTGCCACAGCATTGCCAATGTGTCCATTCGCTCCGGTAACGAAGACAGACTTGGGTGCCATAGTCCCTTGATTAAGTGGCTAAGATGGTCGTCTTTGAGTCATTGCGGTTTGTTTCCTGGTTGATTTATAGCTGATGTTGTTCTGAGTTGGTCGCAAATGTTGAAGTCCTGATAACGTTGACCCGTCTTCAGTTTGGCTCCGATGAACTTGTGAGGTAATACGGCGTAATTATGTGACCGAGAACCACCTACTTCTTGTAATCTTGAATTGAAGGATTTCTAGCCTTACTGCACAGGTCAGAGAATAGTGCAAGCTGACGCCTCGCAGCTCCCGCTTGGGCCACAATGCAGCAGGAGGGTTCATGCGCATTGGAAGTCAATCGTTTCGGATGATCCACAATTGGCTGTTCCTGATTCAAGTTGGTTTGCCTTCAGCGTTGCGTTCCGATGATCTCCCTTATGTGGAACATATGTTCCGGACGGCTATCCTTACTACTAATATATTAGAAACTAGTGCGGTGCAGAGTAATAGAGTTAGTATAGTTAGGTATAGCTAAGGTTAAATATTCTTCTCTAACCCTCTAGTCTACTAGGTAAGGGCTAGAGGACTTATCTAGGGGTTACCTAGTGCCTCCCTATAGCTCCTAACTCCTATAGACTTCCCTAACTTAGCCTACTAAGCCCTTTTCCTTATAATATTATCCTAGCTTATAATATAATCCCCTTTCCTCTAAACTAGTCTACCCTTAAACTAGTTTACTCTATAGTTATCTAGAGGGTATTTAATACCTCTCTATAGGATTTTATAACCTCCTAGTTTCTATAGGTCTAGAATTTAATATCCCTTATTCTAGTTATATAACTCTTTTTTAAATAGCTAGATAGCTTAGAAGAGTAATTAACTAATAATAAGATACCTATCCTCTACCCTAGCTACTCTTATAGCTCTTATACCTAAGTAATAAGGGATTTTATAGCTTAGAGGAGTAATAAGCTAGTAATAAGATATACCTATACTCTAATTACTCTTATAGCTTTATTAGATAGGTCTAGAACTACTTAGTAGTTATTTAAATAGTTATAGCTAAGTTCCCCTATAATAGTTACTCCTTCTTTTATAGAGCTATATTAAAACGTATTATTATTTAGGCTTATTTTTATTACTTTAAATTTACCCTTAGAATTATTATATTTTCTACTTATTATTATATTATTAATATTTTTATAAGAGTAATAAAGATATTCTCTCTCTAGGGATAAAGAAGGTCTTTATTATAATATAAGGGGCTACTAGAGGTTATTTAGTAGTTATTTAATACCTCCTTATACTTAGTAAAGTTAGCTAAAGCTAAATAATATAATAATCTAGAGATTATCCTCCTTTTAACTATATAAAAGCCTAGTTTTAATATTAAGTTAAAAATATATAAATATTATTTAAAATTTCGCTTTATTAAAATCTTTCTTTCTTACTTCTTTAGATTTATAATACTAATATTATTATTAATAACTTACTATTAGCCCCCCGCTCCCCTATTAATAACTTTATCTTAATTACTATATAATAAATCTATTATTATATCTTCTGCTACTACTAACGCCCCTAACGCTACCCCCTACCCTGCTAATATACTAGATAGTCCTAGTATACCTATAATAGGTAAGCTCCGGGCGTGCTCGTACTACTACTACCTCTTAGTATAAGCAAAGTAGGAGCTACCTATAGATATAGATACTAAGCTTAAGCTCCTTATAAGCTTAATTATATACTTTAAGAGTAATAATAAGTATATAGTCCTTAGCTAGTACTTAGCTAGTACTTATTTAGTACTTATTTAGTACTTTACTAGCTTTAGGTTTTAAATTAATTATTACTTTATAAATTTATTACTAATTTATTAATTGTTTAAGTACTTCTATTAAATATAAGCGTTTTATTAAAATAAGTAATAGAAAGGCTTATATTAATATAAGTTTTACTTATTATTTTCTAGCTCTTAGCTACTAGCTTCTTATAGCTTATTTATTATATAATAGGCGCTACTAATAAGCTTAAGCGCTTAATAGATAAGAGCTATTCTAAACCTAATATTTAGGCGTAGTATATTAAGAATAAAGTAAGTTATTTAATACCTCCCTAGTACTTTATTATTAGTTTCTAATTATATTTAGGAGGAGATCCTCGCTACCTAGCTCTTAATTAAGAAAGCCCTCTAAGCTAAGAAGAATAAGGCTAATATTATACTTAAGAAATATAAAGCTAAGGAGGTAGAGATCTCTATAGAGATAGAGGATTACTAAGTAAGCGCCTTAGAGGAGGCTACTACTTATTAATAATCCCTTACTAAAGAGGCTAAGAAGTAAATTAAGTTATTATATAAGTAGTATAAGGAGCTTACTTATTATTATATAGTAATACAGTAGCTAGCTTAGAAGTAGCTAGTAATATAAGAAGTATAAGCTAAGTATACTGAGAAATTACTTAACTCTTATAATAAAGTTATAAGTTTATTTAATCCCTATTAGTACCTCTCTAGTACTTTACTAGTTAATATTTCTAACTTAAAGTAGAATTATAAGGCTTTAGCTGCCATATTTATTATAAGGGGAGATAATAATAATAATAATATTACTAAGAGCGCTAGCGCTTAGTAGATTTAAAATTTTTAAGAGCGCTCCTAGTAAGCTACTAATAACCTCTAGATAGTAATTAGTTACCTTTAGGTATTTTTCTAGTCTCTTTTCGCCTTATTAGAGGCTTTTAAGCTAGTGAATTAAGATACCTAGCTAGTATACCCTATTTCTACCTTATTAGTAGTCCCCTATTAAATTACTTATTAAGTTCTATAGGGATTATAATACTTTTACTTATAATTTAGCTTTATAGTTATTTTATAAATCTATAAATATATTACGCTATAGCTCCTATAAATTATCTAGTTCGCTATAGCCCTTCTATTTAATAAGGTATTAATAGTTATATCTAGGGCCCCTATAAGTAACGATATAGTCTATTATATAGATATTATTATTATTATTAATTAGGATATCTCGTGGTGGAATAGCTAAGCTAAAGAAGGGTTCTAATTATATAGGCGCGAATATATTATAGATTCGGTATTTTTATTAACCTATAGCTTATATACTTATCCCCTATTAATTACCTATTAGATCCTAAATAGGCCTAAATATTTATTAAAAAGTTTATAGGAGGGCTACCTCTACTTAATATTTTTAGTTAAAAGTAGGATAAGGTCTCTTATAGCGAAAATAATAGGGGTCCTCCTCTAGTTATAAAACCTACTATATATTTCGTTATACTTATAGAGTAGTTTAGTAATAGCTAACCTCTAGGTAAGTAGGTTATAAACTCTATTATATACTACTAGGACTAAGACCTTTAGCTAGGGTTTAATATCATTAGGTCCCCGCGGGGAATATCCTATTAGTAGCTTAGTAAGTAACCTCCTAATAGCCTTATAATAGGAGCTATTATAAATAAATTAGGCTAGGTTAATCTAAGTTACCTAGTTATCCCAGTTAATATTATAGAAAGTCTATAAAAAGTACTTAATACTCTAATTCTAACGTTCTATTTAGCTATCTATTTAAGGGTAGAAAGCGGTACTAATCTTCCTCTTAATAACTAGTAAGTAGTATACTTTAGACTAGAATCTACTAGTAAATAGCAATCCCCGATTAGATATAATAGCTTGTAGGAGTCTAAATATAAGGAAGATATATTTAGTTAGTAGTATAGCTAACCTATTAGCTATAAGTAACTCCCTAGTAGGGATATATAGGGAGTATTTTATAAATCGGTTAATAATAATAAGAATACTATTATAAGGCTTATATTTAGTCATAAGTAATAATAGTAATTTAGTAATAAAGTTAATTAATATTTATTAGAAGCGCCTAGTAAGTACTAGTAGGGGCGTAAGTTTACTATATAGGAGGTAGTATCTCGGTTTTATACGCTAGTATATTATATATATCTTAATATATTCCTTTATATCGCTCTTCTATATATTCTAGAAAAATAATTTTCTAATCCTCTTTAATATCTTAGTAACCCCTTAGTAGCCTCTAGATAGTTTATTATAGAATACTCTAAAGACTTTATTTTAAAGTAGGTAGTTATTAGGGATATATAAGCTCTCTTAGTATCTTAGGGTATTAGAGTTATCTAATAACTACCTTATCCCTCGTTATTTCTAGTTATTATTAATATGAAATAGATATTTTTATTAGGCTTTCTTAATCTACTCCTAGAGCGAGGGTATAAGTTATTCTAGGGATATATTTAACCGCTAGGTACCTAGTTACCTCCTATTACCTACCTTTTAAATAGTAATATTATTAAAACGTTATAAGAAGTCTTATGGGAGCGAGTCCCTAGCTTCGTGGATTTCTATATCCCCTAGGGTATAGTTAGGTCTTTATAAGAAGCTATTAGCTAGGTTATAGCGACCTAGCCTATATTTAATTTTGAAGTTAAATATTAATAGGTCTTATAATAGTTAAGCCTAATAGCTACTAAGCGTCTTCTTATTAGCGAGGTACTAGTAACCTAGGTAGTCTGTGTAAGAATAGGTATATAGGTAGCAAAAGGGGCGGTAAAACAGCCTGAATAATAGATATTAATAGGCTGAGTAATATGGTGATGAAAGCTGATAAATTTAAGCATAAGGAGGTATTTTCCCTGGAAT
>JAVHLU010001985.1:0-22702 GCA_036785755.1 Colletotrichum ledebouriae
TTCACCTAGTTCGCAGGCATAATTCGGGAAATACTATATAGGTATTTTAACCTATACCCTCTACTAGTTAAGGAAAATAATATAAGAACCCTATACGTTCCTACTACTCGCAAGCAAACCCTCTGAACATCACAGAGTCGGACGCGCGCCGCACCGGGGCCGATGGCTGTGTATTGTCAGGAGGCGCGGAGTTAGAAGGTCTGTTGCACTTGAGCAGGTAAAATCACTATGCAGTGGCCAGAGGCCATAGGGGGTTATTATAGTATTATTTCCTTCTTCTACTTCTTCTATAACCCTTGAGGTAGTTATATTAACTTCCTTAGTAGTAGTAGAGGTAGAAGGTTTTTTGTTTTTATTATTATTTTTATTCCACTATGCTAGGGTCTTTTCAAGGTATAGAAAGGCATAGTTATCCTCACTATAGCTAGTTATTTTATGGTCTTTATAGTATAGACCCTTTTTTCTTTCTAAGGCTTTTTAGTAACCTTATTTTTATTTTTATATTTATTATTATTAGTAGTAAAATTTACTACTTTACCCTTACGTCTTAATTCGTCTAATAAATTAGAGAATAGACTATTAAGCGTACACGCATCCTTATTGGCCCTAAGACCTTGAGTAACAGTAGTAATAAAACTATTATACTCTTCGTCTAGGCTATTTAATATATATGCTATAAATACCTAATTAGGTAGTTTAAGCTTATTATATACTAGGTTATCTATAAGTTCCTTTATTTTATTTATATATTCTTCTATAGAGTTAAAATTACTTAAAGTAGTATTAAATAACTGTTTATAAGTTAGGAACTCGTTAGTAAACCCTATAGGCTTATATAGGTCTTTAAGATGTTTCTAAGCCTCGTAGGCTGTTACATTATCCTTTATAACCCTTAGAGGCCTATTATTGCAGAATAGCTATATATAACTTAGGGCCTTATGATTTGGATTATTATTATTATTATCTATAGGCTTAGATAAGTCTATAGTTATATCTTTACTAATAAGTAAGGCCTTAATACGTATAGACTAGACTTTATAGTTATTAGATCTAGAAAGCTTAGGAAGCTATACCTTTAAATCAGATATTATAATAACTTTACGAGTATAATATATAAGCTCTAATATAGTATATAGATTATAATAGTAAGATAAGATAGTTATATAGCTTAGTAGTATTACCTATAGCTTTGTTATTATATATATATAGTTAAAACCTAGAGGTTAAAGGTTTAACTCGTGGTATTCCTCCTCTTTTAATCCTCTTCTATAGAAGACTGCTTAGTAGGTAAACTTTCTATAGTTAGGATAATATCCGGTATATAGCTTATATTAGGCCTCGTTTGGATAGCGGTATAAATATAGATAAACTAAGACTTATATAGGCTTAGGGATAGCTTAAAGATATAATCGAGGGGAGCAAGGTCGAATAGGTTTGCTATAACATCGTCTCGTTTCGTAGTAATGGAGGTATTAATAGTGGTATAATTAAATTGATATAGGTTCTAAATAGCTTCTCATAGGAAGCTTCGATCTTTTAACTAGCAAACTAGTCTAGCTAGTATTTCTAGTTCGGCGTAGGGCGTATAAAGGCTATATCTTTCAAAAGTATACCTTAAATAGGTAACTTTAATAAACAGAATAGGCTTAAGGTGCTTATTATACTAAGGAGAAGGTTAAATAGGTATAAGGTTATTATAAAGGTTAGAGCTAGGCTTATAACCTATAAGAATAGGTATATAAGTAGCACAAGGGGCGGTAAAACAGCCTAAATAATAGATATTAATAGGCTGAGTATTATTATAATAAAAGCTAGAAAGTTTAAGCATAAGGAGGTATTCTTTCTAGAATTAATTAATAGAGCAATTGTTAAGTATTAATAATATTAATATTATCTCTAAGTTATAAATCCTATCCTCGTGAAGTAAGGGGTAAGATATTCTAAAATGTAACTATAAAGCAGTAGCTTATTAAGTAGAAACCGCGCTTAGATCACTATATGGTCCGTACGCAATTTCTATATATTTATAGCTATAAAGCTAAGGATTATAAATACATTTATATATATATTAGGTTATTGCTATTATTAGAATTTATATGGATTTTTAAAGTATTTATTCTATAAAGGAAATACTTTCATAGTTATTATTTTATGTTTTATAGTTATTAAAGTGTTATTAAAGAGATATTATATAGCTATATAATTATATATACTATAGTTATTTATTAAGGTTTATATAACCTTTCTAAGATTATTCTAGAATCTTTTAAGATATAGCTTCGGTATTCTTATAGTAACTACTAATGATAGAATACGTTTCGCTATAACTTTACTATAAAGATATCCTTATTACTAATATAGTATGTATTAAGGCTAAATATAGCTAGAAGTCTCCTAAAGATAATATTAAGATATCTCTTATAATAGTAATAACCTCTTATATTACTATTAATACGAAAGACTTAGAACCTATATTAATTATATTATATACTTTGGCCACTGGCCACTGCATAGTGATTTTACCTACTTAAGTGAAATAGACGTTCTAACTCCGTACCTCCCAATAATATATAGCCTTTGTTTACGTGATCTTACTAACTACCTTTCCTAACTATAGCTATACTTATATATACCTATTATACTAAATAGCCTCACGATCTTTAACTTTATATTAATAATAACGTGGTTTTTAATTATTTAATAGACTATAAAACTATTAACTTATCCTCTCGCGCACTACCCGCGCTGCTATTAAATACCGCCTCTATTACCGCTTTATCCGCTAGAACTATGCTATTATTAGTAACGCTCTCTCTATTTTATAGTTAGCGCAAGCTATACTTACCGACGTTCAAGCCCTAATAGGCCTAGGCCGCCTAGGCCGCCTCTACCTTAGTAATATAGAAGACCTACTTAAAGAAGGGCTACTCTATAGGGTATATAATAACCTATTAAACTTCTATTACAAAGTTTACTTACTTAGCTCTAATACTATTAAGCCTTATAGAGTCCCCTATAGGGGTATTAAGGTAAGCCCTCTTAAGGGCTATATTAATAATATACTCTCTATATATAGTAGAGTAGTTAATTAAAGAGTAGGTTTCCTTAATTATATCGAGGCTAAACTCTCTCGTAATCCCCTTTATACTATTTATATTAAAAGGTATACCTCGCTTAGGCTTAATATATTTATATATAAGGTTTAGTATTAATATAGTTAAGGGATAAGAATAGAAGAGGGAGAGGTATAAAGCCCTGCTCGTAGAGCTTCTTATACTTCTAGCTATAAGAACCACTTAGGAAAGACCTCTTTAGTTAAGGAGTTACCTCTTATATAATAATATTTATAATATCTTACTAGAAGGTCGACCTTTTAGGTTAAGGAGTTATTTTATATAGTAGCTTTTACCTTTAATACTTTACTAGAAGGTTAACATTTTAGGCTAAGGAGTTATCTTATATAATAGCTTTTACCTTACTAGAAGGTTTAGTAAGGGCGTTACTATAAGAGCCTTAGTAACCTATTTAGCTCTAATATAATTAGCCGTAGTATAGCATACGTCTAACTTTATAATATTTAGAGGGTTTACTTATAAGTAGTAGGAATATATAAGGTTCTTATCTTATTTTCCTTAACTAGTAGAGGGTATAGGTTAAAATACCTATATAGTATTTCCTATATTATGCTTATAAACTAGGTGAATTTATTATAGTCTTCTTGCGAAGGGGCTGCGGTGTAACTCCGAACTCAATATTATATACTTTAACTAGTATCTAGCCCTTTTTATTAATAAATAGAATAAGCTTAGTATAGAATAAGGATAGTAGTATTATCCTATTACTTATTACCCCTAATTTAGAGCCTTCCTTATAAAATTCTATTCTACAGGTAGAGGATAAATAGATCCCTATTAGTATCCTACTTATAATTAATAAGGCCTTAGATTAGTTAGATATTAAACATATAACCTAAATTCCTTCTTATACTTATATTAAAACCTATATATCCTTCGTTATTAATAGCATATCCTACTAATTCAACTCCTACTCCTACCTTAAAGTAGTTATCTATATACTATCTAGCTACTAATATACCGCTCTACTTAATGCTTACTTAGCCCTATTACTAATTAAATAGAAGTTTATAAACTAATACTACCCTAATATTAATATTAAACCTTATAAACCCTTCTAACCTAGCGGTATTAGATAAAGAGGACCCTTAATTCCCTCTATACCTATTATTCTTATTATTCTATAGGGTTAAGATAGCTTTATCCTAAGAGTTAATAAATTAGTATATATTACTAACTCTATATCTTATAACTTTATCCTTAGAGGGTATTTCTCATATAAGTATACCCTTTATATCTATTAGAGTAACCTTTAAAATAATAACTACCTAGTTATAGATAATAATAACTCTATCCCTATTACCTTAACTATACCTCGTCGACCTTAATGTTAATAGGTATAGGTATATATAGATCGGGACTATATTCTTCCCCTAGGTTATAGATTTAATATACTAATTTAGTATGAAGCGCTACTAGTTACGCTATATAGCTATATTATATAACGTTATACCTTCTCTAACCTACGATAGTTCTCTTATAGATCCTTATTTTATACTATTACTACTAGATAGGACTACGCTCTTCCTTTCTTAAATTTTAGCTTAGTACTTATAATAATTTATAAAGGATAGTGCTTAGGTATATTATAATATATTAATATTACCTTATCTATAGATATTTCTATTATTAATATATCTTTAGCTATTCCTTTAATAGATTTACTAGGCCTAGATAGCCTAGAAGACGAGCTACCTAACCTAAAGTATCTAGATAGATATTAGAAAGGTCTAGAACCGATAGGAACCAGAAAGATAATAAATAATATAACTCAACCTATAATTAGGTAAGTATATTAAAAGTAAGCTTAAAAGCTATATAGAACAATTTATATATCTAATTAAAAGAGATTATCTGAATTAGGCGTAGATTTACTGAGAAAATACTAAAAAACGAGGTATAGGATTATTAAAGTACTAATTATAATAATATACCTAATACTAAAGTCTACTAGACTCCTCTCCTCTACGCTCTACTCTATAGTCCTCTTATAATAGGTCTATATACTAAGGGAGCTTTTTAAAAGCTATATAGCTAAGTCTATCTTCTCTTATTCTCATTATCCCCTTAAGACTCTTTATAATATTATAAAGGAGAGTTTTAAAAAATAAATAAAACTACTTTATAGAAATAATAAATAAACTCTATTTATAGATCTATTCTATTAATAATATCTTCTAAGTAGGTAATCCTATTATTAAGAAGGTCCCTATCACGAGCCAGGATAATATCGCAGGGAAAAGGGCTTAGCGGGCTAAGTTAGGGAAGTCCGTAGGAGTTAGGAGCTATAGGGAGGCACTAGGTAACCCCTAGATAAGTCCTCTAGCCCTTACTTAATAGTTAGAGAGCTAGAGAAGAATATTTAACCTTAGATATACCTAACTATATTAACCTTATTACTCTATACTATACTAGTTTATAATACCGTCTTCTCTCTTACTTATATTAATAGGGGTATAGACTATTAGAGCAGTATAATATATAATAATACAATACCTACCTATAGGTTTACTAGGGAGATAAATATAGTATTGCTATTAGGATCCCCTGCTAGCTAGGAGTAACTAAATAGCTAACCCTAGGATAAGATACTTATTAAATAGAATAGTAATAAGGGTACTAATAGGGGACTAGGTAGCTAATTAATAGAAGCTAAATTATATTAGCTTATTAAGGAGGAAGAATAAAAGGGGTAGCTAAAGTATAAATAGGAATATCTTAAGGCCTTAAGGGCTAGCTAACTATTAACCCTAGTAGGTAACCTTACTACCTACTAAGTATTTATTAGTAATAAATTAAAAAAGTACTAATTATAGCTCTAGGGGAAGTATCTTCTAATACTTAAGTATTAAGCTCGGAATTACGCCGCAGCCCCTTCGCAAAAAGACTATAACAAATTCACCTAGTTCGTAGGTATAATTCAGGAAATACTATATAGGTATTTTAACCTATACCCTCTACTAGTTAAGGAAAATAATATAGGAACCCTATATATTCCTACTACTCGTAAGCAAACCCTCTAAATATCATAGAGTTAGACGCGCGCCGCACCGGGGCTAATTATATTAGAGCTAAACGGGCTACTAAGGCTCTCGTGGCCTAGAAACGCCCTCGCTAAACCTTCTAATAAGGCAAAAGCTACTATAAAAGATAACTCCTTAACCTAAAAGGTCGACCTTCTAGTAAGGTAAACGCTACTATACGAGAGGTAACTCCTTAACTAAAGAGGTCTTTCCTAAGAGGTTCTTATAGCTAGAAGCATAAGAAGCTCTGCTATAAGCAGGGCCTTATACCTCTCCCTCTTCCTTATCCTTATCCCTATAACCTATAATAAATCCTTAACTATATTAATACTAAACCCTATATATAAAAACGCTAAGCTTATATAAAGCACGCCTTTTAATACTAATAACGCGCGAGAGCTTACTAGAGAGTTTAGTATTAATACGATTAATAAAACCCGCTCCTTCTTTAACTATTCTATTATATATAGAGAGCGTATTATTAATATAGCCCTTAAGAGGGCTCTTATTAATACCCCTAGAGGGGATACTTACTATTATATTATAACTTAGTAAGTAGACTTAGTAGTAGAAGCTAGGTAGATTATTATATACCCTATAGAGTAGCCCTTCTTTAAGCAGGTCCTCTATACTATTAAGGTAGAGGTAGCCTAGGCCCCTTAGGGGAATATTAGTAAGTATAGCTTATACTAACTAATAGAGAGAGCGTTGCTAACGACGGCATAGCTAGCGGATAAAGCGGTAATAGAGGCGGTATTTAATAGTAGCGCGGGTAGTATGCGGGAGGAAAAGTCGATAGTTTCGTAGTTTAAATAATTAAAAACCACGTTATTATCAATATAAAGTTAAAGATCGTGAGGCTATTAATAGGCATATATAAGTGCGGCTATAGTTAGGAAAGGTGGTTAGTAATTACGATCACGTGACTAAAGGCTATGTATTATCAGGAGGCGCGGAGTTAGAAGGTCTATTGCACTTAAGCAGGTAAAATCACTATGCAGTGGCCAGAGGCTAATACTTAAGTATAAAGGGGGTACCTAGACCGACTTTAATTAATTTATATTTAACCTCGATATATAATTTAAGATAAATAAGATTATATTAGACCTTAAAAAGGTGCTATTTATTACTAAGTACCTAGAGGGGCTAGTAGTAAAGCAATAGACCTTATACCTCTCTATTAATTATGTTAATAAAGCGAAGGATATTACTTAGGTAGTAATAAAGGACTAGTTAGCTAATAGTATAGCTAATATAGGGTATAGGACCCTTAGTATATAAACCTAGCTTAAATAAGCCTACTAGTAACTAGGATAGTTATACTAGAGCTTTATTAACTATTATAAGGGGACTAAAGCGGAGAGCCCTTACTAATAACTAGAGGAGATCTAAGTAGCTAATATAGTAGCTAGGCTAGATCCTAAGCTCTAATACTATATTATAGCGAATAGGTTACTAAAATCGCAGCTTAACCTTAATACTAAGGCTAGAAATACTAAACTTATAGTTAATATATAGATATATAAGGCACTAGTAAGGGACTAGGGGGCTAATAATAAGGGGCGACGACTAGAGGGCTAACGTACTAACCTAGAGGGACTAACTAAGGCCTTAAATAAATAAACTTACTTAGGCTATAGTAATACTAATACCTACTAGGAGGATACTAAGGACTAGGATACTAGGAAGGAGATTATCTATTATAGTTATAACAAAAGGGGCTATATCGCGCTAAGGTACCCGTACTATAAGAAGTATAGCTACCCCTGCTATAAAGGGAAACCCTGCCCTAGTAAGTAACTAGAGGAGGACTAGGTAGTAATATATATAGTTTAATAAGATAATAACTAGCTATATTATATTAAAGTAATAACATAGGTCCGAGTTATAAGTAGCTAGAAGACTAGTATTACGCTTATTAATTATAGGGCTAATAAGAATATTATAGACTAGAGGATTATAACTAATACTTAACCGGAGGCTAATAAGTTAGAACCTATTAGAAGAATATAGGTATCTAAGGGACCTAACTATAGTATATAGAAGTTAGTAACCCGAATAACTAATAATATAGGTATCTAGCGGACGGCTTCGCACGATTTTAGGATTAGTAATAGTAATAAGTATAACGCTATCCTAGGGATCCCTTAGTATATAATAGAGTACCCTAACCTTAACTAGAGGGAGTTAGGCTAGACCTTCCCCCTATATAAGAAGAGTATCCGCCTTATTATAACTATATAAGAACTTAAGCGTATTAAGAACGAAGCGAGAGTAGTACTTATAGGGATACTATAGGTTAACTATATATTACTTACTAGCTACTAGGAGAATACCTAAGACCCTAAGGATACTAAGGGGATAAAAATAAATATCCTACTAGAGTACTAGGACTTTAAGAAGGTATTTAATATTAACTTAATAGGAACTATACTAGAGTTTAGGATTACTAGGAGCTACTCTATTAACCTAGAGCCTAGAACTAAGCCCCTATTTAAGCCTATTTACCTACTAGCTAAGAAGGAATTAGAAGAGTTAAGGGATTATGTCTATAAAGCCCTATAAAAGGGATAGATTTACCTATTAATAAGCCTAGTAAGGGTACTAATCTTATTTATCCTAAAGAAGGGAGGTAAGTTAAGGTTATATATAGACTACTAGGGGCTTAACTAGGTAACTACTAAGAACTATACCCCCCTCCCCCTAATTAATAAGATCCTTAACTAGCTCTCTAGAGCTAAGTACTTTACTAAGCTTAACCTTAAGGATATATACTACTAGGTAAGGATCTAAGAGGGTAATAAGTAGAAGATAGCATTCTATATATAATATAGCTACTATAAATATTATATTATACTATTTAGGCTTATTAATATACCCGCTACCTTCTAGAAGTTTATTAATAAGTTAATTATAGGCTTAGTTAATATTATTTATATTATACATTTAGATAATATCTTAATTTTTACTAATAATATAGACTCCTATATAGAGGCTATGAGATAGGTACTTACCTAGTTATAAGCTAAAAACCTCTATACGAACCCTAATAAGTATAAATTTTATAAGGAGGAGATTAAATTCCTTAGGTTTATAGTCTTAGTAAATAGAGTTACTATAAAATATAAGAGGGTCTAGATAATAGCTAGGTAGCTAGTACTTATTATAATATAAGAGATTTAGTAATTTCTAGGATTTATAGGGTTCTATAGGAGATTTATTAAGAACTACTCTAAGATTTATAGCCTACTTACTAACTAATTTATTAATATAGCTAAGGGATAGCTAGTAATCCCTAGGGAGGTACTAGCTACTTTCTACTAGCCCTACGCTTTATTTATAAAAGCGCTTATATTATACTACTTTAATCCTATACGCCTAATTTAAGTTAAAACTAATATATTAGACTTTATAATAGGGTTAATACTAAGCTAGTTAGTAGGGGATATATAGAGATAAGTAGTATTTATATCTTAGAAGCCTAAGAGCGTATAATTATAATATAGTACGCTAGAGGTAGAGCTACTAGCTATTAGGGAGGTAGTAGTAAGATAGTAGTACTACTTACTTTACTCTTAATATTATATCCGATTTATTACTAACTACCTAGGTTATTAATACCTCGTTAATAAAAAGACGCTTAGTAGCTACTAGGCTTAGTTATAATAAGATCTATTAATATTTAACTTTAGAATTAAATACTAGCCGGGTTACTATAACCTAGCTAATAATCTATTATAGAGACCTAACTATACCCTAGAGGATATAGAGATTAATAAAGCTAGGGACTCGCTCCTATAAGACTTCTTATAACGTTTTAATAATACTACTATCTAGAGGGTAGATACTAAGTAGTAATAAGGTACCTAACTATTAAATACCTCGCTAAAATAACTTATACCCTCGCTCTAGGAACTAGTTAAAAAAGCCTAATAAAAGGAACCCTTTTAGATTAATAAGGAGTAGGAATAATAAGGTATAAGGTAGTTATTAGATAATACTAGTACCCTAAGATACCAGAAGGGCTTATATATCCCTAATAACTACTTATTTTAAAATAAAGTCCTTAGAGCTTTTTATAATAAACTATCTAGAGGTTACTAAGAGGTTATTAAGATACTAAAGAGGATTAGAAAATTATTCTTCTAGAACGCGTAGAAGGGCGATATAAAGAAATATATTAAGATATATATAACGTGCTAATATATAAAGTTAAGATACTACCTCCTATATAGTAAACTCGCACCCCTATTAATACCTAGCTAGCCTTTCTAATAGATATTAATTAACTTTATTATAAAGCTACTACTATCTCTAATAATAATAAATAAGCTATAAAATAATATTCTTATTATTATCGACTAGTTTATAAAATACTCCCTATATATCCCTACTAGGGAGTTACTTACTGCTAATAGGTTAGCTATACTACTAACTAAATGCGTCTTATTTACGTTCAGGCTCCTAGAAGCTATTATATCCGATCGGGGATTAAGACGTGTGCAACGTGCTAACGCATAAAGTCGAGATACCACCTCCTATATAGTGAACTCGCACCCCTACTAATACCTAGCTAGCCCTTCTAATAGATATTAATCAACTTTATTATAAAACTACCGCTATCTATAATAATAATAAATAAGCTATATAATAGTATTCTTATTATTATTAACTAGTTTATAAAATACTCCCTATATATCCCTACTAGGGAGTTACTTACTACTAATAAGTTAGCTACGCTACTAACTAAATATATCTTCCTTATATTTAAGCTCCTAGAAGCTATTATATCTAATTAGGGATCGCTATTCTAGTCTAAAGTATACTACCTACTGGTTATTAAGAGGAAGATTAATACTACTTTCTATCCCTAAACTAATAGCTAAATAGAACGCTAGAACTAGAGTATTAAGCACTTTTTAAGGACTTTCTATAATATTAACTAGGATAACTAGGTAATATAGCTTAACCTAGCCTAATTCGTTTATAATAACTCCTACTACAAAGCTACTAAGACGTTACCCGCTAAACCACTAATAGGATATTCCCCTTATAAACCTAATAATATTAAATCCTAGTTAAAGGTTTTAGTCCTAGTAGTATATAAGAAAATCTATAGCTTACTTACCTAGAGGTTAGCTATTAGCAACCTACTTTAGAAGTATAATAAAATATATAGTAAGTTCTATAATTAAAAGAGGACCCCTAATATTTACTATAAGAGACCTCGTCCTACTTTTAATTAAAAATATTCAGTAGAGGTAGCCCTCCTATAAACTTTCTAATAAATATTTGAGCCTATTTAAAATCTAATAGGTAATTAATAGGGGATAGGCGTATAAGCTATAGGTAGATAAAAATTACTAAATCTATAATATATTCATACCTACATAACTAGAACCCTTTTTTAGCTTAGCTATTTCACTATAAGATATCCTATTTAATAATACTAATAACGTCTATATAGTAGACTATATCGTTACCTATAGGGGCCCTAGATATTACTATTAGTACCTTATGAAATAGAAGGGCTATAGCAAACTAGATAATTTATAGGAGCTATAATATAGTATATTAATAGACTTATAAAGTAATTATAAAGCCTAATTATAAGTAAAAGTATTATAATTACCATATAATTCAATAGATAACTTAATAGGTAACTAGTAGTTAAGTAGAAATAGGGTATACTAGCTAGGTATCTTAATTTACTAGCCTAAAAGCTCCTAATAAGGTAAAAAGAGACTAGAAAAATACCTAAAGGTAACTAACTACTACCTAGAGGTTATTAGTAGCTTACTAGGGGCGCTCCTAAAGATTTTAAGCCTATTAGGTGCTAGCGCCCTTAGTAGTATTATTATTATTATTATCTCCCCTTATAATAGATATAATAGCTAGAGCCTTATAATTCTACTTTAAGTTAGAAATAATAACTAGTAAAGTACTAGGGAGGTACTAGTAGGGCTTAAATAAACTTATAACTTTATTATAAAAGTTAGGTAATTCCTTAGTAAGCTTAGCTTATACCTCCTTTATTACTAGCTACTTCTATACTAGCTACTCTATTATAATATAATAATAAATAGGCTCCTTATACTATTTATATAATAACTTAGTCTACTTCTTAGCCTCCTTAGCGAGGTATTACTAGTAGGTAGTAGCCTCCTCTAAAGCGCTTACCTAGCGATCCTCTAGTTCTATAGAGATCTCTACCTCCTTAGCCTTATGCTTCTTAGGCGTAATATTAGCTTTATTCTTCTTAGCTTAGAGGGCTTTCTTAACTATAAGCTAGGTAGTAAGGATCTCCTCTTATATATAATTAAAAACTAATAATAAAGCACTAGGAAGGTATTAGATAACCTATTTTATTCTTAGTATACTACGCCTAAATATTAGGTTTAGAATAGCTCTTATTTATTAAGCGCTTAAGCTTATTAGTAGTACTTATTATATAATAAGTAGGCTATAGGGAATTAGTAGCTAAGAACTAGAAAATAATAAGCAAAACTGATATTAATATAAGCTTTTTTATTACTTATTTTAGAATAACGCTTATATTTAATAGAGGCGCTTAAAAAATAAATAAATTAGTAATAAATCTAGAAATTAATAAGTAACTCGGAGCCTAAAGCTAGTAAAGCACTAGATAAGTACTGGCTAAGTACTAGCTAAGGACTATATACTTACTATTACTCTTAAAGTATATAATTAAACTTATAAGAAGCTTAAGCTTAGTATCTATATCTATAGGCAGGTCCTACTTCGCTTATACTAAGAGGTAGTAGTAGTAGGAGTACGCCTAGAGCTTACTTATTATAGGGATACTAGTAGTATTTAGTATAATAGCGGGGTAGGGGGCGGCGTTAGTAGTATTAGTAGCAGAGGATAATATAATAATAAATTCGTTATATAGTAATTAAGATAAAGTTATTAGTAGGGGAGTAGGAGGCTAATAGTAAGTTATTAGTAGTATTAGTATTATAAATCTAAAGTAGTTAGAAGGAGAGATTTTAATAGGGCGAAAATTTAAACGATATCTATATATTTTTAACTTAATATTAAAACTAGGCTTTTATATAGCTAAAAGGAGGATAATCTCTAGATTACTATATTATTTAGCTTTAGCTAACTTTACTAAGTATAAGGAGGTACTAGATAACTACTAGATAACTACTAGTAGCACCCTATATTATAATAAAGACTTTCTTTATCCCTAGAGGGAGAACGTCTTTATTACTCCTATAAAAGTACTAAAAATATAATAATAAGTAGGAAATATAATAATTCTAAGGGTATATTTAAAGTAATAAAAACGAGCCTAAATAATAATATATTTTAATATAGCCCTATAAAGGAAGTAGTAACCCTCGTGAGGGAACTTAGCTATAACTATTTAAATAACTAATAGGTTATCCTAGACCTATCTAATAAAGCTATTAGAGTAGTTAGAGTATAAATATACCTTATTACTAGCTTATTACTCCTCTAAGCTATAAAATCCCTTATTACTTAGGTATAAGAACTATAAGAGTAGCTAGGGTAGAGGATAAGTACCCTACTACTAATTAATTACTCCTCTAAATAACCTAGCTATCTAAGGAAGAGTTATATAACTAGGATAAGGGATATTAAATTCTAGACCTATAGAAACTAGGAGGTTATAAAGTCCTATAGGGAGGTATAGGGTACCCTCTAGATAACTATAGAATAAATTAATCTAAGGGTAGACTAGTTTAGAGGGGGGGGATTATATTATAAGCTAGGATAATATTATAAAGAAAAGGGCTTAGCAGGCTAAGTTAAGGAAGTCTATAGGAGTTAGGAGCTATAGGGAGGCACTAGGTAACCCTTAGATAAGTCCTCTAGCCCTTACCTAATAGTTAGAGGGCTAGAGAAGAATATTTAACCTTAGATATACCTAACTATACTAACTCTATTACTCTGCACCGCACTAGTTTGTAATAGTCCCTTAGGTTTAACTATCCTTTACTATAGGTTATATCTTCTAGTCTGCCCTTAGACTAGTTTACTCCGTAGGTATCTAGAGGGCACCTAGTGCCCCCCTATAGGACTTTATAACCTCCTAGTTTCTATAGGTCTAGAACTCGGCGTCCCTCGTTCTAGTTATATAACTCTTCCTTAGATAGCTAGGTAGCTTAGAGGAGTAGTTAGCTAGTAATAGGGTACTTATCCTCTACCCTAAATACTCTTATAGTTCTTATACCTAGTATTAAGGGACTTCATAGCTTAGAGGAGTAATAAGCTAGTAATAGGGCTAATCCCCCTACTCTAATTACTCTTATAGCTTTATTTAATAGGTCTAGGCCTACCTAGTCGTTATCTAGATAGTTATAGCTAAGCCCCCTTATAAGGGTTACTCCTTCCTTTATAGGGTTATACTAAAACGTATTATTATTTAGGCTTATTTTTATTACTTTAAATTTACCCTCTGAATTATTATATTTTCTACTTATTATTATATTTTTAGCCGCTTTATAGGTCTAATAAGGGGATTCTCCCTCTAGGCATAAAGAAGGCTTTTATTATAATATAGGGGGTTGTTAGTTATTATCTAGTAACTACCTAGTACCTCCCTATATATAGTAAAGTTAAATAAAGTTAATTAATATAATAATCTAGAGATTACCCTACCTTTAGCTATATAAAAGGCTAGTTTTAGTATTAAGTTAAAAATATATAAATATTATTGAAAATTCCGCTCTATTAAAATCTCTCCTTCTTACCTCTTTTAGATTTATAATACTACTACTACTAGTAATAACTTACTATTAGCCTCCTGCTCCCCTATTAATAACTTTATCTTAATTACTATATAACGAATTTATTATTATATCGTCCTCTACTACTAATACTACTAATACTACTAATACTATTAGTAAAGCTCCCCTCCTTACTATAGGTATACTCTAGGGGTACCCCTACTACTAGTACCTCCTAGCTATAGCGAGGTAGGAGCCCCCTAAGGAGGATCTCCCTTATATTAAGCTCCTTATAAGCTTAATTCTCTACTTTAAGAGTAACAATAAGCTCCTAGTTCTTATCTAATATTTATTTAATATTTATCTAGAGTTTTATTAGTTTTACGTTAAATTTATTACTAATTTATTGATTTCTTAAACGCCTCTACTAAATATAAGCGTTATATTAAAATACGTAATAGCAAGGCTTATATTACTATATATTTTACTTAGTATCTTCTATTTCTTATCTACTAACGTCCTATAGGCTACCTATTATATATTAGGCGCTACTAATAAGATTAAATACCTTATAGATAAGGCTAGTTCCTAGCCTAACTTTTAAGCGTAGTACGCTAAGAATAAATTAGGTCCCTAGTACCTCCCTAGTGCTTTACTACTAATATCTAATTATATTTAAGAGGAGATCCTCGCTACTTAGCTCGTATTTAAGAAAGCCCTCTAAGTTAAGAAGAATATAATACTTAAGAAATATAAAGCTAAGGAGGCTAAGATCTCTATAGAGATAGAGAACTACTAAGTAGTTACCTTAGAGGATATAGCTAAGTACTAGTAATACCTCGCTAAGGAAGCTAAGAAGTAAACTAAGTTACTATATAAGTAGAATAAGGAGCTCTACTACTACTACCTAGAGATAGAGTAGCTAGCTAGTAAGAAGCTAGATATATAGGATATATAACCTAAGTATATTAAAGAGGTAAATAAGGCTTTTAATAAAGTAGTAAGTTAACCTAATCTCTACTAGTGCCTTATTAATACTCCTCTAGTTAGTATTTCTAACTTAAAGTAGTATTATAAGGTTCTAATTACTCTATTTATCGCCCTATTTATCTATTTAGGAGATAATACCGTTGAGAGGGATATAACTAGTCTTAGCAAAGAGGGTACTAGCGCTTAGTAAATATAAAACTTTTAAGAGCGCCCCTAGTAAGCTACTAATAACCTCAAGGTAGTATAGTATTACCTTTAGGCGTTTTTCTAGTCTCTTTTCGCCTTATTAGGGGCTTTTAGGCTAGTAAATTAAGATACCTAGCTAATATACCCTATTTCTACTTAACTACTAGTTACCTATTAAGTTATCTATTAACTTATATAGCGATTATAATGCTTTTACTTATAATTAGGCTTTATAATCGCTTTATAAGTCTATTAATATATTATATTATAGCTCTTATAAATTATCTAGTTCGCTATAGCCCTTCTATTCAATAAGGTACTAATAATTATATATAGGGCCCCTATAAGTAATAATATAGTCTACTATATAGATATTATTATTATTATTAATTAGGATATCTCGTAGTAAAATAGCCAAGCTAAAAAAGGGTTCTAATTACATAAGCGCGAATATATTATAGATTTAGTATTTTTAATCTACCTATAGCTTATACGCCTATCCCCTATTTATTACTTATTAGATCCTCAATAGGCCTAAATATCTATTAGAAAGTTTATAGGAAGGCTGCCTCTACTTAATGTTTTTAGTTAAAAGTAGGATAAGGTCTCCTATAGTAAAAATAATAGGGGTCCTCCTCTAATTATAGAACTTGCTATATATTTTATTATACTTCTAAAGTAAGTTAGTAATAGCTAACCTCTAGGTTAGTAGGCTATAGACTCTCTTATATACTACCAGGACTAAGGCTTTTAACTAGGGCTTAATATTATTAGGTCTACGAGGGGAATATCCTATTAGTAGCTTGATAGGTAACGTCTTAGTAGCTTTATAATAGGAGTTATTATAAATAAATTAGGCTAAGTCGAGCTATATTACTTAGTCGTCTTAGTTAATATTATAGAAAGTCTTTAAAAAGTACTTAATATTCTAGTTCTAGCGTTCTATTTAGCTATTAGTTTAGGGATAGAAAGGAACACTAATCTTCCTCTTAATAACTAGTAGGTAGTATACTTTAGACTAGAAGTTACTAGTAAATAGCGATCCCTAATTAGATATAATAGCTTCTAGGAGCCTAAATATAAAGAAGATATATTTAGTTAATAGCATAGCTAACTTATTAGTAGTAAGTAACTCCCTAGTAGGGATATATAGGGAGTATTTTATAAACTAGTTAATAATAATAAGAATACTATTATATAGCTTATTTATTATTATTAGAAATAGTAGTAGTTTTATAATAAAGTTAATTAATATCTATTAGAAGGGCTAGGTAAGTACTAGTAGGGGTATTAGTTTACTACATAAGAGGTAGTATCTTAGCTTTATATATTAGTATATTATATACGTCTTAATATATTCCTTTATATTACCTTTCTATATATTCTAGAAGAACGAGTTTCTAATTCTCTTTAGCGTCTTATTAACCCCTTAGTAACCTCTAGATAGTTTATTATAGAAAGCTCTAAGTATTTTATTTTAAAATAAGTAGTTATTATAGATATATAAGCCCTCTTAATATCTTAGGGTACTAGTATTATCTAATAACTACCTTATACCTCGCTATTCCTACTCCTTATTAATATAAAAGGGGGCCTTCTATTAGGCTTTCTTAACTTACTCTTAGAGCGAGGGTATAAGTTATTCTAGCGAGGTATTTAGTAGTTAGGCGCCTTATTATTACTTAATACCTACCCTCTAGGTAATAATATTATTAAAATATTATAAGAAATCTTTTAGGAGAGAGTCCCTAGCTTTATTAATTTCTATATCCTCTAGGGTATTAAGCTCGGAATTACGCTGCAGCCCCTTCGCAAAAAGACTATAACAAATTCACCTAGTTCGCAGGTATAATTCAGGAAATACTATATAGGTATTCTAACCTATACCCTCTACTAGTTAAGGAAAATAATATAAGAACCCTATATATTCCTACTACTCGCAAGTAAACCCTTATATAAAGTTAGATACGCGCTGCACTAGGGCTAATTATATTAGAGCTAAATAGGCTACTAAGGCTCTTATAGCCTAGAAACGCCCTCGCTAAACCTTCTAGTAAGGTGCTACGAAAGCTACTATATGAGATAACTCCTTAACCTAAAAGGTCGACCTTCTAGTAAGATACTAAAGGTAAATACTACTATATAAGAGGTAACTCTATAACTAGAGAGGTCTTTCCTAAGAGGTTCTTATAGCTAGAAGTATAAGAAGCTCTACTACGAGCAGGGTCTTATACCTCTCCCTTATCCTTATCCTTATCCCTTAACTATATTAGTACTAGACCTTATATATAAATACGCTAAGCCTAAGTAAGGTATACCCTTTAGTAGAAATAATATAGAGGGGATTACTAGAGAGTTTAGCCTTAATATAAATAATAAAACCCGCTCCTTTATTAACTATTCTATTATATATAGAGAGTATATTATTAGTATAACCCTTAAGAGGGCTTACCTTAATACCCCTATAGGGGATTCTATAAGGCGTAATAGTATTAGAGCTAAGTAAGTAAACTTAGTAGTAGAAGTTTAGTAGGTTATTATATACCCTATAGAGTAGCCCTTTTTTAAGTAGGTCCTCTGTATTACTAAGGTAGAGGTAGCCTAGGTAGCCTAGTCTTATGAGGGGAATATTAGTAAGTATAGCTTGCGCTAACTAATAGAGAGAGCGTTACTAACGATAGCATAGCTACGAAGGCTTTAGCTAACCCGATCGAATAAGAGGACTGCTTTAACTATATAAATTAACAAAGTCTAAAACGGCCGATATATAGGACGCTACTTACTAAAGATAGTAATAGCTTCTAGCGGATAAAGCGGTAATAGAGGCGGTATTAGTAGCGCAGGTAGTGCGCGAGAGGAAAAGTTAATAGTTTCGTAGTCTATTGAATAATTAAAAACTACGTTATTATTAATATAAAGTTAAAGATCGTGAGGCTATAGGCACGTATAAGTGCGGCTATAGTTAGGAGAGGATCACGTGACCGAAGGCTATGTATTATTAGGAGGCGCGGAGTCAGAAGGTCTATTGCACTTAAGTAGGTAAAATCACTATGCAGTGGCTAGAGGCCTCCTCTAGGGTATAGTTAGGTCTCTATAATAGATTATTAGCTAGGTTATTATAACATAGGTATTATTTAACTTTAAAGTTAAATATTAATAGATCTTATAATAGCTAAGCCTAGTAGCTACTAAGCGTCTTTTTATTAGCAAGATACTAGAAACCTAAGTAGTTAGTAATAAATTAGATATAATACTAGGAGTAAAGCAAGTAATACTACTACCTTACTACTACCTCCCCAATAATAAGTAGTTCTACCTCTAGTATATTATATTATAATTATATACCCTTAGGCTTCTAAGATATAAATACTACTAGTGTCTATATATCCCCCTCTAACTAGCTTAGTATTACCCCTATTATAAAGTCTAATATATCGGGTTTAACTTAAATTAAGAGTATAAGATTAAAGTAGCGTAATATAAGTATTTCTATAAATAAAGTATAGAGCTAGTAGAAAGTAACTAGTACCTCCCTAGTTATTACTAGCTATCTCTTAGCTATATTAATAAGTTAGTTAGTAAGTAAGCTATAAGTCTTAGAGTAGCTCTTAATAAATTTCCTATAGAACCTTATAAATCTTAGAAATTACTAAACCTCTTATATTATAAGAAGTACTAGCTACTTAGCTATGACCTAGACTCTCTTATATTTTATAATAACTCTTTTTATTAAGACTATAAACCTAAGGAATTTAATCTCCTCCTTATGAAATTTATACTTATTAGGGTTTATATAGAGGTTATTAGCTTCTAGCCGGGTAAGTACTTATCTCACGGCCTCTATATAGGAGTCTATATCGTTAGTAAAAATCAAGATATTATCTAAATATATAATATAAATAACGTTAACTAGGCCTGCAAATACCTCGTTAACCTCTTCCTCTTAATAATACTCCTTATCCTACTCTAATCCTTAGTATAGCTAAAACTACTTACCTTATTATACTAGGCGTGAGAAGTTATAATATTACGCTCCCTTAGGCGTGTTCTACTTAATCTAATTCTACTAGTTAACTCTCTATTAAATATAGTCTATATAGCTATAATTATGCTTATTTAAAGGACTAGGCCTCTTAGGATATAATAGTATATCTATAAGTATTAAGTTCGGAATTACGCCGTAGCCCCTTTATAAAAAGACTATAATAAATTTACCTAGTTTATAAGTATAATTTAGGAAATACTATACAGGTATTTTAACCTATACCCTCTACTAGTTAAGGAAGGTAATATAGGAACCCTATATATTCCTACTACGTATAAGTAAACCCTCTAAATATTATAAAGTCGGATACGCGCTATACTAGGGCTAATTATATTAGGGCTAAATAGGCTACTAAGGCTCTCGTGGCTTAGAAACGCCCTCGCTAAACCTTCTAGTAAGGTGCTATAAAAGCTACTATATAAGATAACTCCTTAACTTAAAAAGTTACCCTTCTAGTAAGGTACTAAAGGTACTATAAAAGCTACTATATAAAACAACTCCTTGACTTAAAATATTAACCTTCTACTAAGGTATTAAAAGTAAATACTACTATATAATAAGTAACTCCTTAACTAAAGAGGTCTTTCCTAAGGGGTTCTTATAGGTAGAAGCATAAGAAGCTCTGCTGCTATAAGCAGGGCCTAATACCTCTCCCTCTTCCTTATCCTTATCCTATATAAAGTCTTAGGTATACCTATAACCTATAATAAATCCTTAATTATATTAGTACTAAACCCTATATATAAATATGCTAAGCCTGGGTAAGGCATACCCTTTAGTATTAATAATATAGAGGGGGTTACGAGAGAGTTTAGCCTTAATATAATTAATAAAACCCGCTCTTTTATTAACTACTCCGCTATATATAGAGAGCGTATTATTACTATAGCCCACTTAATACCCCTATAGGGGACTCTATAAAGCATAATAATATTAGAGCTAAGTAAGTAAACTTAGTAATAGAAGTTTAATAGGTTATTATATACCCTATAAAGTAGCCCTTCTTTAGGCAGGTCCTCTATATTACTAAGGTAGAGGTAGCCTAAGTAGCCTAGGCCTATTAGGGCTTAAATACTAGTAAGTATAGCTTATGCTAACTAATAGAGAGAGCATTACTAATAATAATATAGCTACGAAGACGTTAGCTAACCTAATTAAATAAGAGGATAAAGATAGTAATAACTTCTAGTAGACGAAGTAGTAATAGAGGTAGTATTTAATAGTAGCACGGGTAGTATATAAGAGGAAAAGTTAATAGTTTTATAATCTATGAAATAATTAAAACCCACGTTATTATTAATATAAAGTTAAAAATTATAAGGCTATAGGTATATATAAGTATAGCTATAGCTAGGAAAGGTAGTTAGTAAGATTATATAACTAAGGGCTATATATTCTTAAGAGGCGCGGAGTTAGAAGGTTTATTATACTTATATAGGTAAAATTACTATATAGTAGCTAGAGGCTATATCTATAAGTATAGTTCTTAGGCGTAGCTTAATAATTATATTCTAACTTAGCGTCTATAAGACCTATAACTAAAGCTAACGTCTAAGGTATTTAAGCTTATTATCTAGTATTTTAAATAAAGTAAACCTAAATAATACTAATAATCTATAAAAAAGTTAAGGAATATCTATTATAAGAAATAGTATAACGTTATTATTATTTCTAAAGTCTATTATATTACTATCTATAAGTAAAGGAGTAGGATCGTATAAAGGGAAGAAAAGTACTTTCTTAAAATCCTCTTAGCTTAATAGGGTATCTTATAGAGCTATACTACTATTACTAGTTAAGTTATAGAACTCTATAGTAATTATAGATATATATCAAGTAACTAAGGGGATTTCAGAGTTAGAGAATAATATACTATTACTTAAGGTTATATTACTAAAATATAGAGATAGTAATCCTTCTCGAATTAGAGCTCTAGCTTATTTAATATATTAGAGGCTATATATAAATCTATCCCACGTAGTAGCTATGCTATCGTTAGCAACGCTCTCTCTATATTATAGTTAGCATAAGCTATACTTACTAACGTTCTCCTAAGGGGCCTAGGCTGGCTCTACCTTAATAGTATAGAGGACCTGCTTAAAGAAGGGCTACTCTATAGGGTATATAACGACCTACTAAGCTTCTACTACTAAGTCTACTTACTTAACTATAATATAATAATAAGTATCCCCTCTAAGGGTATTAATAAGAGCCCTTTTAAGGGCTATATTAATAATATACTCTCTATATATAATAGAGTAGTTAAAGAAGGAGTAGGTTTTATTAATTATATTAATACTAAACTCTTAAGTAAGCTCTCGCGCGTTATTAGTATTAAAGGGTATACCTCGCGTAAGCTTAGCGTTTTTATATATAGGGTCTAGTGCTAATATAGTTAAGGATTTATTATAAGTTATAGGGATAAGGAAGAGGGAGAGGCATAAGGCCCTGCTTATAGTAGAGCTTCTTCTACTTCAAGCTATAAGAACCTCTTAGGAAAGACCTCTTTAGTTAAGGAGTTACCTCTTATATAGTAGTATTTACCTTTAGTACCTTACTAGAAGGTCGACCTTTTAGGTTAAGAAGTTATCTTATATAGTAGCT
>JAVHLU010001986.1:0-22693 GCA_036785755.1 Colletotrichum ledebouriae
TCTCTATATTAGTATTATATATAGCTATCTTAGCTATATTAGCTATAACTCGCTAGTTAAATAATAGTAGTTTTAATAATATATAAGGGGGTAAGGAAAGGAATATACTCGCTAGAACCTACTAATAGTATATAAAAAAAAGAGAAAGGGAGGATTTTAAGGTTTATATTATTCCTATCTTAATTCTATAAGAAAGTATAGCTATTACTATTCCCTTAGAACTAAGGTAGGTTTATAAATATCTTCCTCTCTTTAAACTACGTTTTTATTATTATTTATATCGTTATTATTTATTATTTATAAATTTCTTAAGTTATTATTATATTTAAAGTAGATTAATTATATATATATATATATTAATAGCAGGGATATATAGATATAGCGAAGGCACCTAACTCTCTAAGAAGCTTATAAAGGCTATTAAAAAGAGAAAAAGAATCCGCCTCTAGGTACTATTAAGAAAGGGCTAGAACTAAAGGGAACTAGAAAGATAATAAATAATATAGCTCTACTTATAAATAGGTAAGAATATTAAGAGTAGGCTTAAAAGATATATAGAATAATTCATAAATCTAATTAAAATAGATTATCTTAATTAGGTATAGATTTACTAAGAGATTAATAAAAAACGAGGTATAGGGTTATTAGGGTACTAATAGTAATAATAGTAATACTATCTTTTCCTCCGCTACGCTCCTCTCCTCTATGCTCTACTCTATAGTCCTCCTGTAATAGGTCCGTGCGCTAAGGGAGATTTCTAAAAGTTATATAGCTAAGTCTATCCTATCCTATCCTAGTATATAAGTAAGCTTTTGCTACTTACTTAGCAATTATCCTATAGTTCTAATAAGATAACTAAGAATATATTATATATCCTTTAGTACTATAGTAATAGATAAACTCTATAAGCTTATATACTAATTAGTTCTATAATAACTACTTATATAAACCTAGGCGCTAGCTTTTTATTCTTAAACTAGAAGTTCTTTATTAATAGCCTAATAACTTATCCCTAATAATAGGTCTATTCCTTATACCTCGCGTTATAATACTTAGCTTACGCCTTAGTAGCTTTCTACTACTATTCCTAAGCCCTCTTATAAAGTCTTAAGATATATTTAATTCGCTCCCTTACGCCCTATATTATAACCCTATTTATAGGGGTTATATATTCTATATAACATAGGTAGTAGTTATATAGGGCCTCTATCAGTAAGTAGCTAGTAGTGCTATAGTAACTATTATTATATATAAACTTAGCCTTAGGTAACTAAATAGCCTATTCTTATAGTAAGTCGCTAGTATATACTTATAAGTACTTTTCTAATATCTAGTATATCCTTTTAGACTACCTATTAGTCTAGGGGTAATATATAATAGAGAGGTAGTACTTAATAGCCCTCTCTCTTATAAATTCCTCTTAAAATTAGCTAGTAAGGAGCTTATATTAGTTACTAATAATACCCTCTAGGGTATTAAAATAGCACTTAACCTATTTATAAATAATCTACGCTAACTTAGTAGCTATTAGCCGCTTTATTATTAGGATAAATATAGCGAACTTAGTTATCTAGTATATAATAATAAGAACTATATTATACTCCCCGCCTTTATACTAATAGCTTAGTAGTAATCTAGTAATAAAGTCTATACTAATTTCCTAAAATAGGTGCGCTAGTAGGGGTAGTAGGTATAACTTTCTATAGGGCTTATACCTTAGAACCTAGATCCCTTAGTATATATAGCACCCTATAACGTAATTATATATATCTATAGCTAAGTTTAGCTAGTAGAACTTCCTTAAGATTAACTTAGTAATCTTATTTACCCCTATATAACCTACCCTGCGGTCGTCGTAGTATTAGTAAAGGATTTCGAGTCTTAGGGACCTCTCCTAGGGTATCTCTAACCTTCCCTTATAAAATAAGGTTCTATAGCTATTAATTATATAGCCCCTATAATTACTAGCTAGTCCGCGTGCCCTCTCTAATTAGGTCTAGTAGTATAAGTTATTAGCCTATAGTCTATAGACGAGACTTTCTATTACTTTAGAGGGTTACTAACTATACGCCGTTTCGCTTATTATAAGCTCCCTTATAACTTAGCATAGGATATACTACTACGCTATAATAACCCTAGCTCCGAGTAAGTCCTCTAGGTTAGTAACCTCTCGCTAAGCGTTCTCTATATCTTCCCTTACTCTTTAGTATTAGGTTATTATAGTTATTATAGTTATAATAATATTAGTATACTATAGAGCGCTATACTAACTAGAGACTAAGGCGTCTCTACCCCTAGAGCTATCTATCTAAATAGGGCGTTATTTTATACTAGCCTTTATAGTATTAATAAATATTCTTAAGGTCTTAATATTACTTTATAAAGTAGTAATACTTATCTAGAGGTCTATTAGTAAGTTACTAATAAACCCTAGCTTCCTCGCTAGGGTTAGGAGTATATTATTATATTTTACCTCCTCCTCTATATAATATAGCCTTTTAGATAGCCTATCTACTAGGTTTATAACCCCTAACTTATACTCTAGGTTAAAGTTAAATACTAAGAGTTTATATACCTATCTAGTAAGCCTTCCCTAAAGGTCCTATACTAACGCGCTAATAACTCCTTTTAGCGCCTAGTAATCTATTAGAACTATAAACTTTTTAATATACCCTAAAGGTAGTAAGCTTAGTAATCTAGGCTTTTAACTATAATAAGAAGCTCCTATTAGCCTACTCCCTAATACTACTTAATATTACTAAGCTTCTATAAATAGTAGGTAACTAGTTACTACTAGCTATTAATATATTATAATACGATATTAGATATAGCCTTTATAGAAATATCTATTTTAACCCTTATTTTATAAGTTAGGTCCTAATATTAGAAAATAGTTACTAAGTAGAAAGTAGCTTAGAGCTATTTAAAGGCTTATTAGGCCTCTTCTAGCTAGTAAAATTTGCTTCCCTTCTTACTATTCTCGCTTCCCTTTAGTAAGGATATTATTAGGGTTATAATACTTAAATAGCCTATAATAAACTTATAGTAGAAATTATAGAATCCTAGGAAGACTTAGATCTCCCTATATATCTTAGGTAGCTTCTATTTAGTAATAGCTCGGATATAGGTTTAATCTATTAATATACCTTTAGGTGTAATAATATACCTTAGGAACTCTACTCGTTATTAGTAGAACCTATACTTACTAAGCTTAGTATATAGCGCTTACTAATAAAGCTTGCGGAGTACTTAGCAAAAGTCCTTTATATATTACTCTCTTATCCTAGAGTAGATTATAATATTATCTATATAAGTAATATAATAAGTATTTAGTAGCTTAGCGAGCGCTTAGTAAATATATACCTAGAACGTTACTAGGGCGTTTATAAGTTTAAATAGTATAATAATATATTTAAAGTGCCTATTGTCACGGCGCTAGGTTAGACCTCCCTGAATTTCAGGTCACGTGACTTGCAGGTCACGTAACTTACGGGTCACGTAATCACTAGGCGACTCTTTAGCCTTCCGGGGCTACGCTAGCCTATAGTTAGACTTTCCCCTTCTTTAATATAGAATCTACTTAATATAGCGTAATTAAAGTATATTAACCTTTATTTATTTACTATCTATAATACTATTCTATATTTATCTATCTATTCTCTAGAGATAGAAGTATAATATCTTAACTAATTACTATACTAACCCTATTAATTAACTAATGCGAGTATAGCACCTAACTAAGCGCTAAGCTAACTAATCTATACTAACTAACTAACCTGAAATTAATTAATACCCCCCCCTCTACTTTATTATTAAATATACTAAACGAGTTATAACTAGCTAGCTATAGCTATAAGAGCGCGACTATGCTTATACTTAATACTAGAAGGCTCCTAGAGCCTTATATTAAAACCTTTTAATACTACTATACTACGCTACCTAATTATAATACTCCCCTATGCAAGGACCTAAAGGTTTTTAACTTAAATAAACCTATATATAAATAGCCTATTAAAGGCCTATTTATAGACCTTAATATAGAGGGATATAAGAGCTTAGCCTAAAGCGCTATTACTAAGCTATAGAAGTTCCCTAACCTCCTTATTATTAACTATAATTACCTAGGTAAGGGCTAGAAGATTACTTTTACCCTTAATAATATAATATAACTATTTTAAAATAACCCCGACTTAACCCTTATTTAGATTTAAGACTAGCTTATAAAAAGGGCTACTTAAGGTATTAAATCTTAAGCCTTATATACTAGATATATTACTATTAGTAATAACCTTCGCACGCTATATAATATAGCTCTACGCCTAGAATATAAGAATTAAGAGCTCTAAGAGCGATTAGAAGATACCTATACTATTATTAATAACGCTAAGCAATCCGCTATACTTAAATATTACTAAGAGGAGCGTAATTAAGCCTAATATAACGCTACTACTATTACTAAGGAGCGTAATAAGGTAAGGGATACTAATAAAGCCCTACTTTAGCGCTTTAAACGTAATATAACTACTACGCTTACCCCTATAAGCCCTCTCTCTAGTAACTATAGCGCTATACTCTAGGCGATCTTTAACTAAATAATATACCTTAAGAGTTAGGTCTGCTCTAGCTTGCTTATATTAACTACTAGCTATAGTAATACCCGCCCTACTAAAATACCTAAAGTTCTTATTTTTATAAGTACTAAGGGTATTAATCCTAAGTACCTAAAGTTTAATACCTAGCTTTTTTATATTAAGATATACCTTAATAATAGGGAGTATTATAATAAATCCTAACGCTTTAAATATATACTCTTATACCTTAGAGGAACTACTTATAATATTCTATCCCCTCTCCTCTTAAGTAACCCCCCTTAAATTATTATAATAGAATAGCTTATTAAAGAGCTAAAAGGTATTTTTATAAACCTAGTTTAGTATAATAAGGCTTAGATAAAGCTTAATACCCTTATTATCTTATTTAAGGATATTTAGATTAAGTAAGTAACTTTTACTAAACTTATTTATAAAGCTAAGCTCCTAGAGTCTTAGTAGCGCTAGAGGTTTTATAAGAAGCTACTTACCTCCCTCTAGAACTAGTACTCTATTTATTATATAAATAATACTCTTAACTTCTAGGACTATACTACCTAGGTCTATACTATAGCCTATATTATAGCGCCTCTTAATAACTATTTAGCTAACTAAACTACTATATAAGGCCCTGCCCTAGTAGCCTATACTAAACCCTCTAGTAGAGGGAACCCTTATGCTTAAGCCTATACTAACTAGGGCTATATCCCTAAGGCTTTATATAAGAAGCTCTATAAATAGGGCGCCTACTTCGTCTATAGCGATACTAGCTATACCTCGCGGGATTACCCCTATAAGAGGGCTAGAGCTACTATAAGTATTACTAAGCCTGCTAAGGCTACTAATAGTAACCTAGAGCTAGTAGAAAACTAGAGCCCCTAGCGAAAATAGACTCCTTACTAGGGGAGACCTAAAGAGATTAGTAATTAGTAATAATATCTATTAACTTATAATAACTAGTTAGTAGTAAGCTACTAGAGAAAGAGTTAGTCCTAGTCTATAATAAATATAGTATTTACCTTAAGGCCCTTCTTAATACTAGAGCAAATAGCTACGCTTTTATAAATACTTATATAACCCCCTTTTTAAGGGATTTTTACTACGCTAAATATAATAAGCTATAATACCCTATCCTAGCCGCTAGGTTTAATAGAGAGCTATTAGATACTATAACTAAGGTATAGATAACCTATATATAAGTAGACCGCTAAGAATTAATATAAATACCTCTCCTCTAACTTAATATAGGGAGATACGACCTTATCCTTAGCTACTTATAGTTTAATTACTATAATATTAGTATAGATATACGCTATTAGCGCTTATACTAACTAAGTAATACCTCTATAGCCTAGGACCTCCCCTAAATAATTATATAAGACGCTAAGGACCTCTTCTAACCTACTAAAATTAATATAGAGTATTAACTTAACGCTAAATACTACTAAGCTATATTTAAAGCTAAGGAATAGCTATTTAACGCCTAGAAAGCTATAATAAGTAAGATAAAAGCCCCTATAAAAATTCTATAGTAAAGTAGCGCGCCTAGGGACTTAGGATATAATAATAACTTATAGAAGATAAATATAGTCTTAAAAGGAGCGCTAACTATAGATTAGACCTAGCCTATATAGTATTAGAAGCCTAAACCCCTTACCCTCAAGGCCTAGTAAGTAAGGAGGAATCTTAATATAGCGCTTATTAGCGCTATAGGGTTCGAGAGGAACCTAAGACGTACTAATATTAAATCAGGCTCTATATTACTATATAAGCTCGATCTAATAATTATAAATAAGTAAGAGGAAGAAGAAAGATATATTAGCTTACTAGAGGTTAATAAAGCTAAAAATTAATAACTAGTTAAAGAGAGACTCCCCCCCTATCTTTAGTACTAGAGGGATTACTTTAGTAAGATAGCTAGTAACGCTTTACCTCCTTATTACTCTTATAACTACTAGATCGAACTAGAGCCTAGTATAAAGGAGTAGCTAACTTTCTACCTATTATATAAATAATTCTTACTAGAACTTGAGGCTACTTAATAATATCTCCTTAAGAACCTAAAAAAGGGCTTTATAGCGCTAGGAAATATTTTATTTATATCCCTAACGCTATTTATTTAAAAAGCTAATAGATACTTAAGGTTTTATATTAACTTTTAAAAGCTAAACGGATTTACTAAGAAGGACTAGTACCTACTACCCCTAATTAATAAAACACTAAGTTAAATTAGCTAAGCTAGGTTATTTATAAAGATTAATATCTACTAGGCGTTTTACTAAATCTATATTTACCCCGAATTAGAGGACTTAACGATATTCTATACCTGCTATAGCTCCTATAAGTATAAGGTTCTACCCTTTAGGCTCTATAATAGCCTAGTAATATACTAATAGTATATAAACGACACGCTTATAGAATACCTAGACGACTTCTATATAGTATATATAGATAATATCCTAGTTTACTTGGAGGACCCCCTCTAGTATAAAGAATATATAAAAAAGGTCCTTAATTAGCTATACTAGGCAGGGCTTTAAGCTAATATTAAGAAGTGCGAATTTAGTATAACTATAACGCGCTACCTTAGGTTTATTATTATAACTAAAGGGATTAGCCCTAACCCTAAGAAGGTTTCTATAGTAAGGGACTAGTAGCTACTAACTATAGTATATAGCGTTTAGTCCTTCTTAGGGTTCTATAACTTCTACTACTAATTCATAGCGAATTATAAGAAGATCGCTAGGCTACTTACTAAACTTATAGCTAAAAGCGCCCGATTTAACTTTAATAGTAACTATATAGTAGTATTTATAACGCTAAAAGAGGCCCTAATATTAGCCCCTATCCTATACTACTAGAAGCCCGAACTACTTACCTAAGTTAAGATAGACGCCTCTAAATTAGTTTATACTACTACCCTCCTCTAATAATAAACTAATAATAGCCTATAGTACCCTATAGCCTATTTCTTAAAAACGATATCACTAATAGAGATAAACTACCCTTTTTATAACTATGAGATAATAGTAATTATTCTAGCGCTAGAGGAGTAGAGGGCTAAACTCTTTATAACTACCTAGCGTTTTAAGGTTATTATAGACTACTAACTACTACTCTACTTTATAACTAAGTAGCTCCTAAATATCTACTAAGCCTACTAGTTAGGTATCTTAGCTAGTTTTAACTTCTATATCTAGTACTACCCGGGGTGCGAAAATATGCTAGCTAATACCCTCTTATAAAAGAATAAAAACCTCTAAATATAATAAGCTATCTATAAGTCTAACTATACCTAGGTATTACTACTACTTACCTACTTATCCCTAGAGGTAGCGAGTAAGCTATACTAACTACTTCAATCCGCTCTAAGTCGCCTTATAATAACTATTAATACTCTAGAGCTAGAGGATAAGGTAAAAGGTTACCTCCTAGTTAAATATATCCTTTAGTTAAACTATAAACCTAATATATTATTACTTAAGCTACTAAAAGTACTTATAGCTATTAAAAAAGAACGCTAGAGAATATATAAGGGGCTCCTAACTATAGATAGGAAGCTTATAGTACTAGAGGAAGAAAACCTATATATAAAATTAATCTATAAAGCTTATATTTAGAGGCTTATAGTATACCTAGGTTAGAATAAAACTATTAAACTCCTAAAGGAACGCTACTACTAGCCCCGCCTAACTACTAATATTAAGTAATATATTTATAACTACTATACCTACTACTAAGTATAGAAGCTAAGAGATAAGCCTCTAGGTAAGTTAAGACCCCTACTAATACTAGACTACCCTTAGGAGCATATTATAATAGATTTTATATCCTACCTACCTGACTACTATAGGTATAATAATATATTTATTATAATATACTACCTCTTAAAGAAGATAGTCTCCCTCCCCTACTATAAGACTATTATACCGCGGGACCTTACCTAGCTATACTATACTTATATCTTCTAGTATATAGGTTTCCCTACTATAATTACGTCTAATAGGGGCCCTTAGTTTACTTCTAACTTCTAGAACGAGCTCTATAAGATATATAGTATAATTATATAATTAAGTATAGCAGGTTATACTAAAACTAATAGGTAAATAGAAATTCTTAACTAGTACCTAACTTAATACTTATACCTATAGATAAACTAATTCTAGGATAACTAGAGCGAAATACTCCCTACTATAGACTTCGCCTAAGTAGTACTACTAAACGAAACTATAGGGCTTATATTATTTAAAATTAAGCGAGGATACCTACTATAGATAAGTTTTAACTAGGACTAATATATATAGAAGCTCTTAATAACTAAGGAAAAGATTAACTAGGGTAACGCCTAGTAGTTAGTATAAAACCTATATAGCGTTTAGGATATTATAAAAGGGAATATAGCTATAGCCTAGTAATATTATACCTATGCTATAAATTACTACTACTAACCTAATAACTTAGCTATAAGTAACTCTATCTATATATTAATAGAGGGATAGCGCTAAGAAAACTCTTTAAAGCTATTAATACTATAGGATAGCTTATAGCTAATTAAAACTACGGGGCCTAGGGGGATATTAATACTAGACCTACTAAAGGAATATAACTACTACCCCGTATTTTACTTAAATAAGCTCTAGAAAGCTATTAGTAACCCTCTTCTAGGCTAATTTAAAACCCCGCTACCCCCTATTAAGTTTAACTATAAGCTAGAATACGAGGTTATATATATAACTACTAGCTAGTTATACTAAAGATAGTTATAATATTATACTAATTAGAAGGGCTATAACTATAATTCTACTTAATATAACGCTAAGAGTTTTAAGCACGCCCCTATAGCGCTATAGGACTTCTATACTACTAACCTAATAATAATAGGACTACTAAAACACCTTTTAGCTTAGCTCTTAGCTACTACGTAAGACGAGGACCCCGCTGCTATAGATAATAATAACGCCCTAGTATAAGCATAGATAAGGAGGATACTACTAGAGGAATACTTATATAATAATAGATTAGTTACTACGGATAGCAATGCTAGTAAAGGGGGGGGGGTAATATCATAGCGCTAGGTTAAACCTCCCTAAATTTCAGGTTATATAACTTATAGGTTATGTAACTTATAGGTTATATAATCACTAAGCAACTCTTTAGCCTTCCGGGGCTATGCTAACCCATAGTTAGACTTCCCCTTCTTTAACACAGAATCCACTCAATACAGCGCAATTAAAGTATATCAACCTTTATCTATTCGCTATTCGTAACACTATAATAAGTCCTAAAAGCTATCTTCTACCGGTCTTCTAGCTTAATATAGATATAATAATATATATCTTATAGGTTAATCTTTAAGATCTATTTTACTCCCTAAAGCCTATCTAATAGCTTACTAATAAGGGGGAGTAGATATTAGTTCTTTAGTATTACCTTATTAAAGCTTTAATAATCTATATAAAAGTATAAGGATCTATCCTTCTTAGGTATAAAGAGAATAGGGGCGCCTACCTTACTTATTAAGGGTTAAATCTATCTTATTACTTAGTTATTAGTAATATATTAGTAGAGCTCCTCTAGCTAGTACTTATTTAGCAGGTAGATAGGCCTATATAGAGGTTTCTTCCTTTTAACTAAGTTAATAATATATTCTACACCCTCTAGGGCTAGGTATTCCTTTACTAATTACTTATTAACTATTACTTATTTACTAAGTAGCTCTAGTAGTAATTCTACTTCGCCCTCTAAGGCGTCCTCTTCGCCTAGGGCCTCTATTAGTAGCTTATAGGGGGTAATATTCCTTAATATATATATAATATAAGCTTTCTAGCTATTCTTAATAACCTCTTATATAAATACTAATAGCTTAGTAATACTAAGGCGCTTATATCCCTAGGTATTTATCTAGGTATTAATTATAATACTCTCCTTTCCTATAGAATATTATAATAAGAGGAGGTCCCCTACTCCTTTAGAGCGGGGAGCCCTAGTAAAGAGTTATTATATCTTCCTTAGTTATCCCCTTAAGTTAATAAGGAAGAAGGTTAACTAATATATATTCTAGCTTATTATAGAGGACCTATTAAACCCCTTTAATATAGGGGTGCGCGCTACTACAGGTTATAGTTATAGGGATTTTATTAGTTAACTACTAATAATATTAACTTAGGAATAGGAATCTATATCTACTACTACTTCTTATTTAGTAATATTCTAGAGAATAATTACCTATCCCTTTATAATATCTCCCCTTAGGAAGGTATCTAGTTTTAATATAAGTATAGGGGTTATTAGTATAATCCCCTAGCTTATTTATTTTCTAATAGGTTAAGTTCCTTAACTTCCCTTATAAATTAGATTATATTAACTCTCGCTTTTTTAGTAAACGCTTAGTATCCTACTAGCGTTTTATTTATACTTTATTATTTATCTAGGTAGTTTACCCTCTTATACCCTTTCTTCTTATAGCTAAAGTATACTAAGGGGTTAGATATCATAAGTTATATATTAGGGCTAAATATAGGCTAGCCCCTATTAAATCCCTATAATATACTACTAATTAGTTAGTAAGGTATTAGGCTCTAAGTACCTCGCGTAGTTCTATAGCTAGAGCTCTACTAGCCCTCTCTTTAGCTTACCCTCGCTATAGGGGGGACCCTTAGTATATACTCTTTACTTATATATTACTTCCTATTTTTACTCTACGGGGTCTCGCTACCCTATTAGTAATATATCTCCTATAGGTATTCTACTTCTATAGCTATATCTCTTAATCTTTATATTTTAACTTTCTAATATTTAAGCTCCCTATATAAAAAGGGGGCTAGTTAAAAGTATAATATATAAGCCTTAGCCTTACTATCTTTTATACTAACTATACCTAAGTTTTAATATATTACTAACTATTTAATAAAGAATTATATTAGTAATTATATCTCCTTCTACTTTATTATATCTAGCCTTTTATAATACCTCTGCTCTCAAAGCTCTAGGTTAATATATTATTAGTAAATAAATACTATAAGGTTAGCCTAATCTAGGTCTCTTTCTAGCCTAGCTCTATAATATCGCTACTAGGTTTATAGGGATAAGCTTATCTTTATAAGCGCTTATTAGATCTATTACTCTAGCGTGCTACTAGCGCGTAGTTAGTATCTATCCTTAACTACCTAGATCTAGTTACTACCCTAGTCTATAATAAAGTCCTTACTTATAATATAGTAGTTATATATAGGGGGTTTCTTATATTCTCTCTATAAGTACCTCGTCGCTAGGTAGTTAGTAAGTTCCTATAGTAGGGTAGTAGTTTATTCCTTATACTACTATTATTATAGATATATCTGCTCTATAAGGCTCTCCTACTATCTCTATAGTAATCCTATTACTTAGGTAAGGATACCTAAGACGCTAGCTTCTTAGAAGGTCTTAAGCAGGGTGCCCTATTAGCTACTACTTACTATTTATTTACTAAGTAAGGGTAGGTCTACCTACTCTAGCGCTATCTAGGACTAGGCCCACCCCCTTAGGGTTATTTCTCCTGCTATATTATTGCTAGGGTTATCTATCCCCCTATTATAGTATCTACGCTATATTCCTTATATCTTAGGGCTTAGCGAGTAACCTATATTATATTAGCTAAAACCTTATTAGTTATATTCTATATATCTAGCCTAGAGTTTATTATAATTAAACTCTATTACTAATTCGTTAGCGTACTATTACTAGTTTGTTTTAGATATTCTAACTAGCGCTAGTTTCTTAAATTAAGGTAGAAGTAATAAAGTTATAAGAATATAGCTATAGGCCTAAACTAAGAAAAGCTAGAATACTAAAACGTAGGTATATATAGTTATATTAAACTATTACTTAACCTTCTAAGTCTCTAGCTTATAGAGTTTTCTTAAGGGTATATATAATTACTACTAATTCGCTAATGTTTTGCTAATAGCATTAGCTCTATACCCTGCACCCGCTATTATTCCTTATATTTAATTATAATTTTCTATTATTATTATAATAATATTATATTATTTAATTATATATAAGGATTTTACTACTTAATATATTATAATCTAAGCTAAAGCTTAAGCTACTAGAGTTTAAAAATATATTAATTTAAATAACTCTAAGGGATCTTTATACCTAAGTAAGACCTTATTGAAAACCTTAACTTTTAATATATATATTACTAAGTAAAACTAAGATATTAATACCTAGTACTTATAAGAGAAGAGTACTTATAATTAATATATTACTCTATTTAACTAAGAAGCTCTAGAAGAAGCTACTTCTAATACTACTTCTAGAATTATTCTTATATTTATTACTAAGATATAAATAATAAATAAATTATAACTCCTTTAGCTTTTAGCTACTCTAGTTATAATTAATAAGGATTTTATAGATATATAAGAATAATACCTAGAGTATTTTTATTTACTTATTATATAAGAGTTTAAATAAACCTATAAAGACTAAGAATTTAAATAGATTAACTATTTAGTTATAGAGATTATTACTTATAATATTATTATACCTATGTATATAGAACTTCTTACTAAAGGGGATATAACCCTTTATAACCTTATTATTAATTTTAAATATTATTATACTCCAAGTAAAGCGAATATTCTTATTATCTTTTGAGAGGAGTATACCTAAGTCCTAGAGAAAGTGAATAGGAGTATTAATCTTAATGCCTAGATTAAGGATTTTAGGGGTATTTACCTCTATACTACTTAGCTTAAGCTTCTTAAAATAAGTAGTATTTTTATTCTAAAAACTTTTTTTAAGTAATAAGTTATTACTTTATATCTACTTAAGCTAGTATAGAGATTATAAATATCCTTAAATAGGAGTAAATAGGGATACTAGTCTCTAATATAAGCTAATATACTAATATATTTAAGGACCTCTTATATAAGGATATACTCTACTTAAAATTATTAAGCTCGGAATTACGCCGCAGCCCCTTCGCAAAAAGACTATAACAAATTCACCTAGTTCGCAGGTATAATTCGGGAAATACTATATAGGTATTTTAACCTATACCCTCTACTAGTTAAGGAAAGTAATATAGGAACCCTATACGTTCTTACTACTTATAAGTAAACCCTCTGAATATTACTATATAAAGTCGGATATGCGCCGCACCGGGGCTAATTATATCGGAGCTAAACGGGCTACTGAGGCTCTCGTAGCAACGCCCTCGCTAAACCTTCTAGTAAGGTAAAAGCTACTATATGAGATAACTCCTTAACCCAAAAGGTCGACCTTCTAGCAAGGTGCTGCGAACGCCACTATACGAGAGGTGACTCCTTGTGACCGAAGGCTGTGTATTGTCAGGAGGCGCGGAGTTAGAAGGTCTGTTGCACTTGAGCAGGTAAAATCACTATGCAGTGGCCAGAGGCCCTACTTAAAATTATAAGAATAAAGCGCTAGGGCTTTTATAATACTAGCTAGCTATATAAATAAGGCTAACTTATTAAATATTCCTATAACTAGTAACTTATCTAGTAATAAATAGTATTTATATAAACTAAGCTATTAATAGCTAAGTATTAATTATAACTATTTAGAAGCTACTTTAATCAGACATTACTAAAAAAGCCTTTATATATTAGTAATAAGTATATAAATAGCTTAGATCTATAGCTAGTTAAATAATAACCTATACTTTACTAATTTTTATATTAAACTTACTTATATAAGCTAGCTATATATTATACCTTATAAGAATACGAACTACTAAAATAATAAAAGGGGGAATAAGGGTTTATCTAAGAAATCTAATATAGCCCTAAGCTACCTTATTAATATAATAATAATTACTTTTTATATAGCTCTCTTAAATAAAGTTAGGGATAATGTAGTTAACTTAGATAAAGAGTATTTAAATATCTTTATAACACCCTACTTAGGACCTTATATATTATATAAATATATAATTCTAGATAACTATAAAAGAATATACCTAGTAAATAAGAAGTCCCTACTTATCCCCTCCTTAATTAGGTATTATAATAAAGAATAAGTTAATTCTAAAACAGCTTTATACTTAATTATTATAAAGAGTATATAGGTTATTAAGAACGCTCTTAATAACTTAAGACGTATAAATATAGAGGACCTTATACTTTATAATATAAGATTTATAGAGAACTTTTATATTAATATTATCTCTAAAGTATTACTTTAGAAAATAGGTATCTAATATTTAGAATATAACTATATATTTTACTTCAAGACTTATAAGAATAATACTATAATTAAGAAACTTATTTAGAAGATAAACCTCGCTTTTCTTAAATATAAGCCTTATTTTTTATACTCTATTCCTAAGTAGATCCCCTATAGTATTAATATTATTATAAATAATATAAACTATATAATTATAATGTATAAGTATACCTCTTTTATACTACTACTAGACTAGAGTAATAATATAATATTTTAATACCTCTAAGGTAGCTACCTTAGCTCTAAAGCTCTTAAGTAGCTAGTATATACTACTTAGGGGTAAAGTATTAAGGGCTTAATATACCTATAGTACTAATATTATATAGTTATATATACTAAATAAGTAATTTTAAGATAAATATTAGAAGATCAAGTAATATACCCTTATTATAAGATTATATAAGATCTATTTAATTACCCTAAAGGCTTTAATTAGAACTAGTAGCTCCTTATTATTAAGTATAAATATATTAGTTAGCTCCTCGCTTTTCTATATATTAATAGAACCTATAGTAGTATTATACTCGCTCTATATACCTTTAAGTAATAAGTATTTTAATTGAAGGGATTTTTTTATTTATAAGATTAGATAAGATATTAAGAGATTAGTTATTTTACTTATAGGATATATAGGATATAAGGATTAGATCTATATAAAAGGAATAGAGGTTAAAATAACCCCTCTATATATAGCAAAACTAAATAATAAAGGGGAACGGGCTACTTAGGAAGTTATTAATTAAATAATTAAGATACTTAATATAGCTAGCTTACTTATAAAACTATAAGCTAAGATAATACTAATTATAATAATACTATATAATATAAGCCTATTTAAATATTATAACTAGTATTTACTACTATAGATTAAAGAGGAGTAGTTCTACTAGTACTTTTATTAGTAATAACCTAATAATAGAGTAGCTTTAACTTATAACCTTTACCCTTACTAGGGATATATATATACTTATAGCTATTATATATACCCCCTTAAGAAGGAATAAGAGACAGGAATTAATAAGAGAGACTTTAAGGTAATATTATAGAGATATATTAGATACCTAAGAGGACATGTTCTAAATACTTATAACTTATATAAGGTCTAGATTATTATATTATAAATAATTATTATTATATAGAATATAATATTTAATAAATAGACTTTATATATAAAGGATAAGGTAAAAGAGGCTATTTTAGAGAATGTTATCTATAAAATAATAAAAGAAATTAAGAAACCTATATTATAAGTTAATTTTAAACTTTAAATCCTAGGTATTATAAATAAGAATAAAGCTATATTCATACTTATAGCTAAATAGTTACCTATATTAACCCTCGCTCTTATAACTAAGTTTCTAAATAGAAGAATCTTAAAACTTCTAAAGGGATAAGTAAGCTAGAAGGGGGGGTAGCTATTATCCCCTAATCCTATAGGAGAGCTAGATAAAAGCCTAGCTCTAATAGATAAAGTAGTAAGTATAGTATATATATTAGAAATAAACTATATATATAAAGCTATTAGGGAAGTTAATTCTAAAGGGGAATAGATTAAGAACTATATTATAATTAAACTACTCCTTATATTATAAAATATTTCTAGAGGAAGTAGGTATAATAAAAACGAACTTTTGAATAAGAGGCCCTTAAATCTACTAATGTAGCTATACTAAGATAATAAGGAGAGAGCTAATACTAAATAGAGATCTAATTAGGTATATAACTAGGAGGATTATAGCTAAATTTATTAAAGCTAATAACTATATAATCTACTACTTAGTAACTTATAACTAGAAATATAAGAAAGTAAACCCCGCTCTAGTTACTAGTTTTTATTATAATACTATATAGAGTAAGAGTAGGTATCTAGCTTCTTTAAGACTTTTATATCTAATTAATAGAAAGCCTTCTTAGAAGCTAGTATAAGGTATTATATACTTTATAGTTCTATTTATACTACTATTTATAGTATAAAGCCTACTTATATAACTATAATAATCTATAAATATCTTATTACTAATAACCTTACCAAGCTACCTTACTTATAAAAAGAACTTTTAAACTTCTTATAAGCGCTCTAAACTCGCTTTAAAGACGTAGCTAAGGTTAAGATAAGGAAATTATAATAAATAAATATATAACGCATTATTAATTAAGAGATAGTAATAAAGAGACTAATCCCTTTAAAGTAGGTATTTATTTATAAATTTAATAAGGATAATATCCTTAATTAATATAAAGTAAGGATTTATATTTAAGGTAATTAGTAAGAGAAGTTACTCCTTAAATAGACTTATATAGTAACCCTAATTACTTATACTTTTAGGGTAGTAATAGTAATTACTATATAGTTTAACCTTAAAATTAAATAATTTAATATTATTAATATATTCCTAAATACCTCCTAGGACCTAAATAAAAACCCTATTACTTATAAATCACTAGATAGCTTTAAGTAGCTTAGAAAATATATTAAACTATACTATATACTCTATAGGCTAAGGGATATACTACTACTCTAGTATAAGGAGTTCTCCTTAACTCTTTAGTATCTAGGCCTTATACTTATAAGTAAAGACTTATATTTCTTTTAGTTAACTAGCAAGAAGGTTCTTATTATTTTCTATGTATATAACTTCTTTATTCTATTTTATAGAAACTATAAAAAAGTAATATAGAGGGTAATTACTAGCTTAAAAGAAGTATATAGGTTAAAGGAATAAGGCTTAGTTAAGTACTATCTTAAAATTAGAATTATTTATAACTAAGCTATATAAAAGATATACCTTTCCTATAACTAATATATTAAGTAGGTTATAAAGAAATTTAATTTACTTAACTTAAGAGTACTAGTAACCCCCCTTTTAAACCTATTACTCTTAAAAAGTAAAACCATAATAATACTATTAGAAGTAAAGAGTTTCTAAGAGAAGATTAGCTCTATACTCTATATTATTATTATAATTTAATCTAATATTACTTTTATATATTCCCTTCTCTTAAGATTCCTAATAAACCTTACTCCTTATTACTATACTATTATTAACTAGGTTATATAATACTTATATTATACTTATTACTTTATAATATACTTTAATAACTTAGGGGGTAGGTAGTTATTACTAATTATAAGTAATACTTTATTTATAGATAATAAGGAGATATAGAAGTTATTTTAAGGATATATAATCTCGCTCTTTAGAGGACTAATTTAATAAAAAGCTACTTAATAAGCTGTAGTTATAATATTAATAATAGAAGTAGAACTTCTACGCCTTAAATATATAGCTAAGGAGATAATTACTCTTTAGAGGCTATTTAGGGATAAAGCATAGCTCTCTAATAAGTAAGGGATTATAAGTTATATTAGAAGATAGTTATAGAAACGAAGTATATATAGAATCTTATCTTTTTAATTACTAAGCCTTTTAAAGTCTTAGCTTTAGTATATTAATGCGCTATAATTATAATAGGGGTACTTATCTATTAATAAGATACCTTACTTTTATAATAATAGTTATATTTACTTACTATATTAAATAAGTACTTTCTATTTAATAAGCTTAAGAGCTTACTTAAAATATATTAAAAGTAGTACTTATTAAATAAGGGTATTTACTCTATTTTTATACCTCTACTTGTTACAGGCTACGCCCGGGTTAAGCTTACCTAGGCTTCTGCCTAGGTTTACCGCCTTAAGGAGCTACCTAGGGCCTACCTAGTTATTCCCTCTAGACTAGCGAAATCTCTACTAGAGAGGAAAACTTCCCCTTTTTTCCTCTTTAGCTTAAATAAATAGTATTATAGCAACCTCTTATTAAATAAACTTAGGTCTAACCCCTTATATATTTAAGGTTACTACTATAATAATAATAATACGTTAAGCGCTACTCCCTATTAGTTAGTAAGATAGTTAATAGTAATATAGCTAAAACTTAAGATAAGCTATTATAGGCTAATTTAGTAGTAGTAATAGAGTCCCTCTAGTAATAGCTATAAGAGGTTAAATAGGGGAATAGCTAACGCGTAGCTACGTAGACCCCTATAAGTACTACTAATAAGGTATTAGTAATACCTAGTATAATATACTAGAAGCTATTACCCCTACCCCCGAAGTTTTTAGGTACGTAGAAGGAATATACTACCTAGGTATAATAAATAAGGTATAAGATTACTATAAATAGGGTATTCTATACTATAGATATAGAAGTATAATACTTTATTAACTCCTATTTAGATATTATAGCCTAGTAAGTAGTCTTTACTTTCTATAGAGCTAGGGGGGGTAGGGGGAAATATAACCCTAAGGACTTTATAGCCTACCTAGACTAGATATATAAGGACCTAAATATCTAGTTATAAGCTATAGCCTAATTATAGACCCTCTAGTAGAAGGAGAATAAATCCCTAGTAACCTTCTTACTAAGATTTAAGTAAATACTAGCTAATATAAGTAATATAAACTAGCCTAGCTAAGTCTAGATCTTACTTCTAGAGGCCTCCTTTACCCCTAGGCTAAGGGATTAACTAATTACTATTAACCTACTAGCTAATTATAATAGCTAGCTCTTAAAGGTCTAGAGTATTATATAGAAAGTAGAGTATTAGAAAGTTACTAATAACTACCTAATAACTTACTAGAGACCTACTACTAAGGATATTAAAAAAGATACCTATATAACTAGAGCTATATATATCTTATAAGTTAAGGAAATAAGATATTATAACTACTAAAACTCTAGATCCTCCTTAGGTACCTCCCTAGTATAATACTAATAACCTTAGAAGGGTATTAGAAAAGGGCTAGAACTAATAGGAACTAGAAAGATAATAAATAGTATAGCTCTACTTATAAATAGGTAAGAATATTAAGAGTAGGCTTAAAAGATATATAGAATAATTCGCAAATCTAATTAAAAGAGATTATCTAAATTAGGCGTAGATTTGCTAAGAAAATACTAAAAAACGAGGTATAAGGTTATTAAGGTATTAATAGTAATAATAATAATACTCCCTTTTCCTCTACTATACTCCTCTCCTCTATACTCTACTCTATAATCTCCCTATAATAGGTCTATATACTAAGGGAGTTTTTTAAAAGTTATATAGCTAAGTCTATCCTATCTTATTCTAATTATTCTCTTAATACTCTTTATAATATTATAAAAGAGAGTTTTAAAAAATAAATAAAACTACTTTATAGAAATAGTAAATAAACTCTATTTATAAATCTAATTTATTAATAATATCTTCTAGGTAGGTAATCTTATTATTAAGAAGGTCCCTTAGGTTTAACTATCTTCTACTATAAGTTATATCTTAATAATAGCCTTATTACTTCTTCTTTTTTATTATACTCCTTATCTTACTCTAATCCTTAGTATAACTAAAACTACTTACTCTATTATACTAGGTATAAGAAGTTATAATAATATACTCCCTTAGGCGTATTCTACTCGATCTAATCCTACTAATTAACCCTCTACTAGATATAGTCTATATAGCTATAGTTATACTTATTTAAAGGACTAAGCCTCTTAGGATATAATGATATATCTATAAGTATAGTTCTTAGGCGTAGCTTAATAGTTATACTATAACTTAGTATCTATAAGACCTATAATTAAAGCTAATATCTAAGGTATTTAAGCTTATTATTTAGTATTTTAGATAAAGTAAACCTAGATAATATTAATATTTTATAAATAAGTTAAGGAATATCTACTATAAGAGATAGTATAACGTTATTATTATTTCTAAAGTCTATTATATTATTATTTATAAGGAAAGGAGTAGGAGGGTATAAAGGGAAAAAAGGTATTTTCTTAAAGTCTTCTTAGCTTAATAAGGTATCTTATAGAGCTATACTACTATTAATAATTAAGTTATAGAACTCTATACTAATTATAAATATATATTAAGTAACTAAGGGGATTTTAGAGTTAGAGAATAATACGCTATTACTTAAGGTTATATTACTAAAACGTAGAGATAGTAATCCTTTTTAAATTAGAGCTCTAGCTTATTTAATATATTAGAGACTATATATAAATCTATCCCTCTACTAAACTAAATTAATTATATAGGTATTAATTAATAGGAGCTTTTAGAGTTATAGAGGGGCTCCTATTTTATAATACTATATATTAAGGTCTTATATAGCCTTAATAAAGCGCTAATTATTATTCTAGTCCTATATAGAGTTATAATAGAAATAATAGCTAGTTAACTAGTTTATAAAAATCGCAGCCTAGTAATAATTACTATAGTTTAATAAAAAGAAAGCCTTAGTAATATCCTAGAGATTCTTCGCCTCTTCTCTTTTAAGCTCTATAGAAGCCTTATTAATTTCTTTCCTAGATTATTAGGCTAGCTTATAGATTAGAGTATAGATATTATAAGGGTAGCCCTTAATTATAAATATAAAAAGGGCTATAACCTCTAAATTATCTAACTCCTCTTATCTTATTAGCTTCCCTTATATATTATAAAGGTTTAATAAATATTCTATTTAAGCTAAAGTTATAATAAATAACCCTTTACTATACTAGGTTATTAAGTAATTTATAGATTCTTAGTTCTATTATATATACTATAGGATTACTAATATAGGCTTATCTTTATTTAATATAGGGTTCCCTTTAGGTCTTATAATATTAAATCCTACTAAGGTATTTATAAAGCTAAATATAATATCTCTTAAGGTAGTAGGGGCTAAGTAGGGTAATATAAATAGTTTTATAGACCTAGGGTAGTTAAGATATATTATAAAATTAGCTAGTTACTTTAAGTTATAATCCCTCTTTTACTTCTTATAGTTATTCCTTTTTTTTATATTCTAGATATTTAGTTCTTTTAATAATCTTTCCTCTCTATCTAATTTTTCTAGATTAATAGGAACTATTAGACTAGTTTATAAATTAGTATCTATAAGTACTAATAGGTTAATATTTATCTTATTTAGAGAGGAAACCTCTAGATTTATAAATTAAGAGGTATACTTAGCTATCTAATATTTAATAATTTCTTAAGCTATCCTTTTCTTAATATCTTTATCTCTTAATTTAAAGTATTAACTATATAGAATTCTATCTACCCTTAGTTAGGTCTAGTATTCTTTAGGAGGTATTTTATTAATAAAAGCCTTTAATAAATAATTAATCTAAGCTTAATATCTTATCTTAATAAGCTATTTTAGAGGTACTAGGCTTCTAATATATATAAAAGACTTAGGCTAATTAATAAAGTAGAGACTAGAGGCCTATAGTAGAAGGTCTATATATTAAAGTTCTACTAGATATAGTTATTCTATTAAAACTTCCTTAGCTTTATATCTTTAGTAGAAAGCTCTTAGTAATAAATATTAAAGTTTATAGTTATCTTTTAGCTCCTCTCCTTAACTACTAATTATTATAAAACTAGTTTCTCCTATCTTATAAGTCGATTAGTAAACCTATAATAACTACCTTAGTAGACTTAGGTACTTATAGATAAATAAGGAGTATATTAGGGGACTTAGCTTTAATTTAGGTAATTATAATATCCCTTATATCTCTATTTTTAAAACTATCTTCTATACCTCTAACTATCTTATAGTAGAGTAGTTAGCTAGGCTTAATAAGCCTTATAATATAGCAAGTAACTACTAAGATATCCTTAGTATATATTAGAGTTATTATCTTAAGTATACTTATAGTATTAAATATACTAGCTATAACTTATTATAAGTACGAGGGGCGACTTATCTCCTCTACTACTTCTAAGGTCTTATTCTAATATTTAATAAGGATATATTTTAATATTATATTAAAAGGGTCTATCTAACTAGGGATATTATCTATCCTAGGTAGAGGGCGCGTATTATATTT
>JAVHLU010001987.1:0-22683 GCA_036785755.1 Colletotrichum ledebouriae
TTATATAATAATATTAAAAAGGCTATTTATAGTTAATTATAAGTCTTTAGTTTAAGGTATCTATTAGACTTAAAGGGCGCTAGAGTTCTAAGCTTAGTACCTCTTTTAATCTTTAATAGGTAAGGAGTATTATTAATAATAGGAATAAGTAGTGAATTACCTATATATATATATATATACCCTTCGTGCTTTAGGCTAAATAGAAGGGACTCTATTTTACTAATAGTATCTTAATTTAAATAGCAGAGCGATTATATAGCGTAATAGTTAAATTTCTCATAGTATATATATTATAATCTTTTAAAGGGACTTTTAAATAGATCTAAGAGGGAATTCGAATATTATTATAAGATATGATTTAGACGTATAATTCTAAGTTTAGAATATTAAGCCCGTTAGGTATATTAAAGTCTTACCCTATAAGTAAACTAGTATCTAAATATAGGATAAGCTATATACTTATATAGAGCTTAGTAGTTATTATATATCTATTAGGTTATTATCCTTATATAAGAATCGCAAAGGTTACCTAGGCGATAGTCTTAAGGCTTCCTATGCTTTAGAGCTTAAATACCTTAGGTTCTCTTAAGAGGATATAGAACTATTATAAGTAGGCTTTGCTTATAACTAAGCGGTCTATGCTTGTATTAATATAGACTACGATTAGTAGTCCGTTGCAATAGCCTCGGATAATAATTTTAGCGTATATATAATAGTATAAATATATAACTATATATTACTATACCTTAATAGGACTAATAAGCGTTATATTTAGCTAAGGGGATAGAAGGGTCTAATATGAGAAGATACCCTTAAAGTTAGTATATAGCTTAGTATTATAAAAGTAGGTTTCGCACGGGTAGATTCTAGGATCCTTAAGGAGCGAATTTTAGAAGGAGTTAATATTAAAAATAGGGTACTCGTCCTTATATCTAGGGATATAACCTAGAGGGTATTTATAGTAATAAGCAGGTTAAGTAACTAGGTTAATATACTTAGGATTCCCTTCCTATAGCTCTTAGTTATCCTTATTATTAGTACTAATAACTAAGTCTTCTTTATATAAGTCTAAATCCTCGCTAGCCTTAATATACTAGATATAGTTAAAGTCGCTCTTATCTAATAAAGTATATACTTCCTCTTCTGCTTACTCGCGACTAGTACCCTTAGTTATATAAGCTAAAGGGTAACTAGGTAGTTAAGGATACCAAATACATTAACTAGGCTATTTATATTAGTATTTAGGCCTTCGTTGCTAGTTAAACTAAATCTCCTTATGGGCGGATAATAAGGGTTTAATAGCTATATTAGTAGCTTATTTTATAGGTTTTAATAGTAATAGGCTAGATATAGTCCCTTTTAGGTTTATATAGTATAGGTAACGAGTAGCTATAGTATAGCCTACTTTTAAGGTCTCTTTTAGTAATAATTATATCGCAGAGGTTCTTATATAGGTCGCCTTAGTAGAGAGTTAGACTAATAATCGCTAGGATCCTTTAGTAACTATTTAATACTAGCTAGGGACTATTTTCTATAGGCTTATAATAAACTTATTATAGTTTATATTACTAGTTAGCTAAAGAATACTAATAACTAGTTCTATATCTATCTTATTATAGGTAATAATTAATACCTTAGTTTTACTCTCTTTAGTATCCTTATATAGTCGAGTAACCTTAGTTATCTAGTATTAAATATTATATTAATTATATATATCGCATAGAGTATACCTCTCCTTAGTTAAACGTGCTTTAGCGATTTGGTATAGTAAATAAAAATATTTAAGTAATAACTCTTTCTAATAGTCTAGCCCGTAGTTAGGGTCCTTAAGTTCCGCTTTCTCATTAAGTATTAGATTAATATAGTACTAGTCTGAGGTATACCTTAGTAAGGTTTAATATAAATTAAGGGTAGCTATAGCTAGGTTCCTATTATCCGACTCGACGTAGCTATTAATTATATTAATAAAACGATATATATTTTAGTAGATAGGCCTTAAACTACTAATAATATATATTTCTTTAACTTTATTATTATATATAGGTAGATTAAATAACCTAATTATATTAATCTTAAATCGAGGAGTACTACGCCTAGGTTCTATAGCTAATATTCTAGCTATTACTTATATTACCCCTTCTTTATTTATAGAGAGAAAGAATATAAGAAAGTTATAGCTAACTAAGAACCTATTAGGGTTAGATAATAGTTTAATAGTATTTATTAGCCTAGTTAGTAATTAAGGGTATTAATTACCTTAGCTATTACTACTACTATAGCTAGGGCTACCTCCTTTATTATTTTAACCCTTAGGGTTACTATTATTACCTCTATTACTAGGATCTCTAGGTAGTATAACTAGTAATAGTAGTAGAGGAGCGTTCTCTATATATTTAATATCCTAATTATATCCTTTGCTTTTATTAGGGTTTAATAGGCTAGCTTCTAGTTCCTAGGCGCCTATCTTACTATATTACTTACCCTAGCTATAAGTACTAGGGTAACTCTATAAGTTACTTAGCTTAGGTATAGGCGGGCTACCTATTCCTTTTCCTTAGGTTAGGAATAAAGCACTTAATATATCTTTACTTTCTTTAAATAATATATAGAAAGTATTTAAGCTTAGTTCTAGTATTAATATAATAGTTATATCCTTTAATATAGGTTTAAGAGGTAGGAGTTATAAGCTATTTATAAAACTTCGTTTAAACTTATAATATTCCTCTAGAGTTAATAGGAGTATTAAGAAAGCTTTAGGGATTATTATTATATTAAGTTTAGATATAGGTTTTAGGATATCTAGCTTATCTATAGCTTTAGCTCTTAGGGTCTTATAGCCTCCCCTCTTTTTATCCTCTTTAAAGGGGAGCGTTAGGTTTAGAGTCTAGCCCTATTTAGTCTCTATTTTAATATATTAATTATAATAAGGGAGATTAAAGCGATATTACTACCTAATAGTATTAGTAAATAGTTATAGATTAGTTATCTACGCCTATAAGACCTTACCTTAAATATATTAAGTAGTTTTATACGCTTCCCTATAAAATATTAACTTTTAAATATATTTATAGTAGTTTACTAAGCGTTATTTAAAGTTCTTATAAGTAATAGCTATAATACTTATTTTTATTACTAACCTAAAAAGGGTATACTTAGTTAGGGTAAGTAGCGCGTAGAACTTATCTAGGTATTACTTAAGCGCTATTATAAAGTTTGTAATAGTTAAATAGTTAATAGGTTCTAGAAGGTCAGACTTAAGACCTTCTTTAACCTTATAATTAGAAAGTAGCTCGTAGGGTATAATTATTAGAGGTTTATCGTCTTAATAAGATATTCCTTAGTTAAGGAAATCTTTAAGGTTTAATATCTCTTAAGGACGTCTCCTAGTTAAGGGAAATAATAAAGGGTTAATATCTCTTATTAATATTTCCTAGTTAAGGGAACGGAGGAGTTTAGAGGCTTTTAACGCTATATAATACCTATAGGTATTAACTACTATAATACTACTTCGTATAAACTTAATAAGGTTAGCTATCCGTATAGTTAAGTACCTTCCTTAATTACGAGGGATATCCTTACTTATAAGGGGATATAGCTAACTATTAAGGTCGTGCTACTAATTAATATAATCTATAAAGTAGGCGAAAATTATAAGTAAAAAATACTATAAATTCCGAAGGTTTTTTCCTTAAAGGCGATAAGCCCTTTTATAAGGGTTAATGCGTTTAGGTACGTTTAACGCGTTAAACGCGTTAGACGCCCTTGAGCGGGATAACCGCGCTGAGCGCGTTCGGTATTAGCTATACTAAGCAGGGCTTCAGGCTAATATTAAGAAGTGCGAATTTAGCGTAACTATAACACGCTACCTTAGGTTTATTATTATAACTAAAGGGATTAGTCCTAACCCCAAGAAGGTTTCTATAGTAAGGGACTAGCAGCTACTAACTATAGTACGCGGCGTTTAGTCCTTAGGGTTCTATAACTTCTACTGCCGATTCGTTACGAATTATAGGAAGATCGCTAGGCTGCTCACTAAACTTATAGCTAAAGGCGCCCGATTTAACTTTAATAGCGACTATATAGCTATATCTATAATACTAAAAGAAGCCCTAATATTAGCCCCTATCCTATACTACTAGAAGCCCGAACTACCTACCCGGGTTAAGATAGATACCTCTAAATTAGTTTATGCCGCTGCCCTCCTCTAATAGCAAACTAATAATAGCCTATAGCACCCTATAGCCTATTTCTTAAAGGTAATATCGCTAATAGAGATAAACTACCCTATTTATAACTACGAGATAATAGTAATTATTCTAGCGCTAGAGGAGTAGAGGGCTAAACTCTCTATAGCTACCTAGCGTTTCGAGGTTATTATAGACTACTAACCGCTACTCTACTTTATAACTAAGCAGCTCCTAAATATCTGCTAAGCCCGCTAGTTAGGTATTTTAGCTAGTTTTAACTTCTATATCTAGTACCGCCCGGGACGTGAAAATATACTAGCTAACGCCCTCTTATAGAAGAATAAAGACCTCTAAATATAATAAGCTATTTATAAGTCTAACTATACCTAAGTACTACTACTACCTACCTACCTATCCCTAGAGGTAACGAGCGAACCAAACTAACTACTTAAAACCGCTCTAAGTCGCCCTATAGTAACTATTAATACTCTAAAGCTAGAGGATAAGTTAAAAGGTTACCTCCTAGTTAAGTATATCCTTTAGCTAAACTGCAAACCTAATATGCTATTATTTTAGCTACTAAAAGCACTTATAGCTACTAAAAAAGAACGCTAGAGAATATAAGAAGGGCTCCTAACTATAGATAGGAAGCTTATAGTACTAGAGGAAGAAGACCTATATATAAGGTTAATCTATAAAGCTCACGTTTAGAGGCTTATAGCGCACCTAAGCTAGAATAAGACTATTAAACTCCTAAAGGAACGCTACTACTAGCCCTGCCTAACTACTAACGTTAAGTAGTATATTTATAACTACTATACTTACTACTAAGTATAGAATCTAAGAGATAAGCCTCTAGGCGAGTTAAACCCCCTACTAATACTAGACTACCCTTAGGAGCACGTTATAATAGATTTCATATCCTACCTACCTAACTACTATAGGTATAATAACGTATTTATTATAGTATACCGCCTCTTAAAGAAGATAGTCTCCCTCCCCTACTATAAGACTATTATAACGCGGGACCTTACATTGAGCTTGGAATTACGCCGCAGCCCCTTCGCAAAAGGACTATAATAAATTCACCTAGTTCGCAAGTATAATTCGGGAAATACTATATAGGTATTTTAACTTATACCCTCTATTAGTTAAGGAAAGTAATATAGGAACCCTATACGTTCCTACTACTTATAAGTAAACCCTCGTATAAAGTTAGATGCGCGCTATACCGGGGCTAATTATATCAGAGCTAAACGGGCTACTAAGGCTCTTATAGCCTAGAAACGCCCTCGCTAAACCTTCTAGTAAGGTGCTATAAAAGCGACTATATAAGATAACTCCTTAACCTAAAAGGTCGACCTTCTACTAAGGTACTAAAAGTACTACGAATACTATTATATAAGAGGTAACTCCTTAAATAGAGAGGTCTTTCCTAAGAGGTTCTTATAGCTAGAAATATAAGAAGCTCTATTATTATAAGTAGGGCCTTATACCTCTCGCTTATCCTTATCCTTATCCCTTAACTATATTAATACTAAACCCCGTATATAAATATACTAAGCCCGAGCGAGGTATACCCTTTAGTATAAATAATATAAAGGGGATCGCTAGAGAGTTTAGCCTTAATATAATTAATAAAACCTACTCCTTTATTAACTACTCCGCTATATATAGAGAGCGTATTATTAGTATAGCCCTTAAGAGGGCTTACCTTAATACCCCTATAAGGGACTCTATAAAGCGTAATAGTATTAGAGCTAAGTAAGTAAACTTAGTAGTAGAAGTTTAGTAGGTCGTTATATACCCCATAGAGTAGCCCTTCTTTAAGCAGGTCCTCTATATTACTAAGGTAGAGGCGGCCTAGGCAGCCTAGGCCTATTAGGGCTTAAACGTCGGTAAGTACGGCTTATGCTAACTACTTTAATATAGAGAGAGCGTTGCTAATAATAGCATAGCTGCGAAGGCGTTAGCTAACCCGATCGAACAAGAGGACTGCTAGTGGATAAAGCGGTAATAGCGGTAGTATTAGCAGCGCAGGTAGTACGCGAGAGGAAAGGTCGATAGTTTTGTAGTTTAAATAATTAAAAACCACGTTATTATTAATATAAAGTTGAAGATCATAAGGCTATCTAGTAGGGCACGTATAAGTATAGCTATAGTTAGGAGAGTTATAATCACGTAACTAAAGGCTATATATTGTTAGGAGGCGCGGAGTTAGAAGGTCTATTATACTTAAGCAGGTAAAATCACTGTGCAGTGGCCAGAGGCCACGCGGGACCTTATATAGTTATACTATACTTATATCTTCTAGTATACGGGTTTCCCTACTATAATTATATCTAATAGGGGCCCTTAGTTTACTTCCGACTTCTAGAACGAGCTCTATAAGATATATAATATAACTATATAGTTAAGTATAGCGGGTTACGCTAAAACTAATAGGTAAATAGAAATTCTTAACTAATACCTGACTTAACGCTTACGCCCGTAGATAAACTAATTCTAGGATAACTAGAGCGAAATACTCCCTGCTATAGACTTCGCCTAAGTAGTATTACTAAATAAAACCACAGGGCTTATACCATTTAAAATCGAGCGAGGATACCTACTACGGATAAGTTTTAACTAGGACTAATATATATAGAAGCTCTTAATAACTAAGGAAAAGATTAACCGGGGCGACGCCTAGTAGTTAGCGTAAAACCTCTATAGTTTTTAGGATATTATAAAAGGGAATATAACTATAGCCTAATAACGTTATACCCGCGCTATAAATCGCTACTACTAACCTAATAACTTAGCTATAGGCGACTCCGTCAATATATTAATAGAGGGATAGCGCTAGGAAAACTCTTTAAAGTTATTAATACTATAGGATAGCCTATAGCTAATTAAGGCTATAGGGCCTAGGGGGATATAGATATTAGACCTACTAAAGGGATATAACTACTACCCTATATTCTACCTAAGTAAGCTCTAGAAAGCTACTAGCGATCCTCTTCTAGGCTAGTTTAAAACCCCGCTACCCCCTATCAAGTTTAACTATAGGCTAGAATATAAGGTTATATATATAACTACTAGCTAGTTATACTAAAGATAGTTATAATATCGCGCTAACTAGAAGGGTTATAACTACGATCCTACTTAGTATAATACTAAGAGTTTTAAGCACGCCCCTATAGCGCTATAGGACTTCTATATTACTAACCTAATAGCAGCGGGACTGCTAAAACACCTTTTAGCTTAGCTCTTAGCTACTACGCGAGATAAGGACCCTGCTACTACGGAGGATAATAACGCCCTAGCATAAGCATAGATAGGGAGGATACTAGTATAAGAATACTTATATAGTAATAGATTAGTTACTATAGATAGTAACGCTAGTAAAGGGGGGGGTAATATTATAGCACTAGGTTAGACCTCCCTGAATTTCAGGTCACGTGACATATAGGTCACGTAATCACTAAACAACTCTTTAGCTTTCCGGGGCTACGCTAGCCTATAGTTAGACTTTCTCCTTCTCTAACGCAGAATCCACTCAATATAGCGCAGTTGAAGTATGTTAACCTTCGCCCATTCGCTATTCGTGACATCGATACTAAACTCTCTAGGGAGCTCTCGCGCGTTATTAGCGTTAAAGGGCGTGCCTCGCGCAGGCTAAGCGTTTTTATATATAGGGTCTAGTACTAATATAGTTAGGGATTTATTATAGGTTATAGGGATAAGGATAAGGAAGAGGGAGAGGCATAAGGCCCTGCTTAGCTTCTTATGCTTCTAGCTATAAGAACCTCTTAGGAAAGACCTCTTTAGTTAAGGAGATACCTCTTATATAGTAGTATTCGTAGTACCTTTAATGCCTTACTAGAAGGTCGACCTTTTAGGTTAAGGAGTTATCTTATATAGTAGGTTTTACCTTACTAGAAGGTTTAGCGAGGGCGTTTCTAGGCTATAAGAGCCTTAGTAGCCTATTTAGCTTTAATATAATTAGCCCTAGTACGGCGCGTATCTAACTTTATAATATTTAGAGGGTTTGCTTACGAGTAGTAGGAATATATAGGGTTCCTATATTATTTTATTTAATTAGTAGAGAGTATAGGTTAAAATACCTATTTAGTATTTCCCGAATTATGCCTGCGAACTGGGTGAATTTGTTATAGTCTTTTTGCGAAGGGGCTGCGGTGTAATTCCGAGCTCAACTACTTAGTAGTTATGTATAACCTTATAATATACTAATTCCTATAATATACTAATTCCTTTTTTAAGGTCTTTACTATTATAACCCTAGGTAGCTAGTTCTCCTTATTAAGGTAGCTCTAGGTAGTATAACCTCTAGTTCTATAAATATAATAGGTATAAGGGTCCCTTATACCCTTCTTAGGCTATTAGTATTATACGAGGGAGGTACCCAAGGAGGACTTAGAGTTTTAATAGTTAAGTTCGGAATTACGCCGCAGCCCCTTCGCAAAAAGACTATAACAAATTCACCTAGTTCGTAGGCATAATTCGGGAAATACTATATAGGTATTTTAACCTATACCCTCTACTAGTTAAAGAAAATAAGATAGGAACCCTATACGTTCCTACTACTCATAAGTAAACCCTCTAAATATTTTAAGGTCAGACGCGCGCCGCACTAGGGCTAATTATATTAAAGCTAAATAGGCTACTAAGGCTCTTATAGCCTAGAAACGCCCTCGCTAAACCTTCTAGTAAGGTATTATAAAAGCTACTATATAAGATAACTTCTTAACCTAAAAGGTCGACCTTCTAGCAAGGTACTAAAAGTAAATATTATTATATAAGAGGTAGCTCCTTAACTAAAGAGGTCTTTTCTAAGAGCTTCTTATAGCTAGAAATATAAGAAGCTCTATAAGCAGGGCCTTATACCTCTCCCTCTTCCTTATCCCTTAACTATATTAGTACTAGACCTTATATATAAAAACGCTAAGCCTGCGTAAGGTATACCCTAGAGGGGATACTTACTATTATATTATACATAAGTAAGTAGACTTAGTAATAGAAGCTAGGTAGGTTATTATATACCCTATAGAGTAGCCCTTCTTTAAGCAGGTCCTCCGCACTATTAAGGCAGAGGTAGCCCAGGCCCCTTAGGGGTTAGGAAGTACGGCTTGCGCTAACTATAATATAGAGAGAGCGTTACTAACGATAGCATAGCTACTAGCGGACGAAGCAGTAATAGAGGTAGTATTTAATAGCGGCGCGGGTAGTGCGCGAGAGGAATAGTCGATAGTTTTATAGTCTATTAAATAATCAAAAACCACGTTATTATCAATATAAAGTTAAAGATCGTGGGGCTATTAACGGGCACGTATAAGTACGGCTGTAGTTAGGAAAGTTATAATCACGTAACCGAAGGCTATATATTATTAGGAGGCGCGGAGTTAGAAGGTCTATTGCAGTTAAGCAGGTAAAATCACTATGCAGTGGCCAGAGGCCAGAGTTTTAATAGTTATAGTATCTCACTTATAAGATATATATAGCTCTAGTTATATAAATATCCCCCTTAGTATCCTTGGTAATAGGTCTCTAGTAAGTTATTAGGTAGTTACTAGAGACCTTCTAGTGCTCTACCTCCTATATAATACTCTAGACCTTTAAGAGCTAGCTATTATAATTAGCTAGTAGGTTAATAGTAATTAGCTAATTACTTAGCTTAGGGGTAAGGGAGGCTTTTAAAAGCGAGATCTAAACTTAACTAAGCTAATTTATACTACTTATATTAGCTAGTATTTACTTAAATCTTGATTAGAAGGTTACTAGGGATTTATCCTCTTTTTACTAGAAGGTTTATAATTAAGCTATAGCTTATAACTAGATATTTAAATCCTTATATATCTAGTCTAGGTAAGCTATAAAGTCCTTAGGGTTATATTTTCCCCTACCCCCCCTAGCTCTATAGAAAGTAAAGTCTACTTACTAGGGTATAATATCTAAGTAAGAGTTAATAAGGTATTATACCTCTATATATGTAGTATAGAACGCCTTATTTATAGTAATCTTATAGCTTATTTATTAAGCCTAGGTAATATATTCCTTCTACTTACTTAAAGTCATCAAGAATAGGGGTAGTAGCTTCTAGCGTACTATACTGGGTATTACTAATACCTTACTAGTAGTTCTTATAGGTATTTATATAGCTATATATTAGCTATTCGCCTACTTAACCTCCTATAACTATTACTAGAGGGACTCTATTACTACTACTGAATTAGCTTATAATAGCTTATCTCGACTTTTAGCTATATTACTATTAACTATCCTACTAACTAGTAGGGAGCAGCGCTTAACCCGTTATTATTATTATAGTAATAAGCTTAAATATATAAGGGGTTAGACCCAAGTTTATTTAATAAGAGGTCGCATAATACTATTTATTTAAGCTAAAGAGGAAAAAAGGGGAAGTTTTCCTCTCTAGTAGAGATTTCGCTAGTCTATAGGGAATAACTAGGTAGGCCCCGGGTAAGCTCCCTAAGGCGGTAAACCTGGGTAGAAGCCTAGGTAGGCTCAACCCGGGCGTAGCCTGTAATAATTTATATCTTAATATATCGAGTCTGATATTATAATCGCTACCTATTAGAAAGGGCTAGAACGAAAAGGAACTAGAAAGATAATAAATAATATAACTCTACCTATAAATAGGTAAGAATAATAAGAATAAGCTTAAAAGCTATATATAGTAATTCATAGATCTAATCTAAAGAGATTACCCCAATTAGGTATAAACTCGCTAAGAAAATACTAAAACGCGGGGTATAGGATTCTTAAGGTACTAAATGTAATAATGTATAATTTATACTAAAGTCTACTATACTCCTCTTCTCTGCGCTCTACTCTATAGTTATCATATAATAAGCCTATATACTAAGTGAGCTTTTTAAGGGCTACGTAGCTAGCTCTATCTTATCCTATCCTAATTATTCCCTTAAGACTCTTGATAATATTATAAAGGAAAATCTTAAAGAATATATAAAACTACTTTAAAATAACTATAAATAAATCCTATTTATAGATCTTATCTATTAATAATATCTTCTAGGAGGGTAATCCTTTTACTAAGATAGTCCCTTAGGCTTAACTATTTTCTACTATAGGTTATCCCTTAATTACCTTAATACCCCTATAAGGGACTCTATAAGGCGTAATAGTATTAGAGCTAAGTAAGTAAACTTAGTAATAGAAGTTTAGTAGGTTGTTATATACCCTATAGAGTAGCCCTTCTTTAAGCAGGTCCTCTATATTACTAAGGCAGAGATAGCCTAGGCAGCCTAGGCCTATTAGGGGAATATTAGTAAGTATAGCTTGCGCTAAATAGAGAGAGCGTTGCTAATAATAGCATAGCTATAAAGATAATAACGACTTCTAGTAGATAAAGCGGTAATAGAGGCGGTATTAGCAGCGCGGGTAGTGCGCGAGAGGAAAAGTTAATAGTTTCGTAGTTTAAATAATTAAAAACTACGTTATTATTAAAATAAAGTTAAAGATCGTGAGGCTATCTAGTAGGGTATATATAAGTATAGCTATAGTTAGGAGAGTTATAATCACGTGACCGAAGGCTATATATTATTAGGAGGCGCGGAGTTAGAAGGTCTGTTGCACTTAAGTAGGTAAAATCACTATGCAGTAGCCAGAGGCCCTTAGTATATCTTTAATATATGATTAATAGCCTAGACCCTAATATCCTCTTAAGGCGCCTTTATATAGAATAGAACTAGGTTATTTATAATATTATAACTTACTAAGTATATTATAAGAGGGGATAAGTTAGGCTATACCTAAAGGATTAAGAAGAACCGCCCCTTATAAAGGAAATAAGGGCTACGAGGTTCCGTAATATACTCTTATTCTGTATAATCTACTAATACCTAGCGAGATAATAAGATAGGTACTAGGAGGGTACTATAGAGGTACTAATATAGGCTATTAGCTTAGCTAATATTAAGAAAGCCTTAAACCTAAAACTAAAAAAAGATTAATAATACTATCTACTAAGCTAGGTCTTAAGGGAGTTTCTTAACCTATTTAACTTAAATAAAGCTTACTTACTACCCCCTAGGTAATTAGGAGTAGACTATTGGATTAACTTTATACTAAGACTAAATAGAAGGGAGCTACTACTCCCTTAGGGTCCCCTCTATAATATATTAAGACAAGAGCTATTAATATTAAAAAGAAACCCTATAAGACCTCCTAAATAAGGGGTTTATTAAGGCTAATAGCTAACTTACTAGGTTATTAGTACTCCTTATAAGGAAGCTAGGGGGAGGAATTTATTTTGATATTAACTATAAGGCTTTTAATATAATTACTAAGAAAGCCTACTACCCTCTCTTATTAATCCCTAAGATATTATATTAAGTAAGTATAGCTAAATAACATACTAAGCTAGATATAATAGTAGCTTTCTATTAGTAAAAGGTAGTAGAGCAGTATCAGGAGTGAATTATATTTTATACTTACTATAAGTTATTTAAGTAAGTAATTTACTTATTTAGCCTAACTAGGGCCCTTACTAGCTTCTAGTAGTATATTAATAATACCTTATAAGACTTTTTGAATAACTTTATTATTATTTATATAAATAATATATTAATTTACTTTAATAGAATAAAGGAAGACTATAAAAGGAAGGTCTAGGAGGTCCTCTAGAGGCTAGTAGATATAAGGCTAAACCTTAACTCTATAAATTATAAGTTCTTAGTTAAGAGGGTTAAATATATAGGGTTTATAGTAATAATAAAAGAGGGTCTTTCTTATAACCCTAAGAAACTCTAAGTAATTACTAAGTAGTTACCCCCTACCTCCCTAAAGGGGGTCTAGAGCTTCCTAGGGTTTATAAACTATTATAGTATTTTTATATTAAAATATAGGGATATTATTAGATTATTTATACTACTTATTAAGAAGAATATAATATTCTAGTAGGCAGATAACTAGGAATAAGCCTTCTTATAGCTTAAGTAGCTTTTTATTACCTAGCTAGTACTCTATTAGTTTAACCTAGAAAATAAGACTATTATTAAAACTAATTATTTAGGATTTATATTAAGAGGGGTATTCTTATAAGTTAACTTAGATAGTACCTAGTATCCTAAGGTATTCTATTTATAGAAGCTCTTACCTATATAGTATAACTACCTTATTTATAATACGGAGCTCCTAGTAATTCTTCCTTACTTATATATATAGAGGCCGGAGCTATATAATATAACTACTTTTAAAATATTAACTAACTATAAGCGGCTTAAATACTTTATAAAGAAATATCGCCTTATAGAGCGCTAAAGCTAGTAAATAGAGGAGCTATCCTAGTATAACTGTATTATTATATACTACTCTAATAAGGAAATAGTAGCCCCTAATACCCTCTCTTAGAGAGAATAGGATATATTATAAGGGTAGGATAACGAGTAAAAGTAGGGGAGAGTCTTATAGCTAATACTAGACTACGCCTACCCCTACGGGGACCCTATAGCTAGCCCCCTAGTAAGGAGAGGTTGAAAGTGCTATATTAATATCCTAGATACTATAGTTTTTAATAGTAAATCTAAATTATAAGCGCTATAGCTAGAAATAATAAAGAAGAATATAATATATAAAGCTATATATGATATAGTTACTTACTAGCTTTAGATCCTCTCGCTAGATATTAAAGCCAAGCTTTAAATTAATAAGTATAATATTAATAATTAGGGAAGGCTAATATTTAGAAGGAGGCTATAGGTACCTAGTAGGGAGGATACTAATAACGTATTAAGTAAGCTCTATTTAATGATTATTTAATAGAGCTATAACTTAAGTATAACTACCTACCTAGGCTATAGTAGCACGCTAGATATAATAAGCTAGTAGTTCTACGAGCTAGTATAATTATAAATAGTATAGAGATTTATAAGGAACTATAATATCTATAGAGGGATATATATCTAGAGATAAGCTAAGAGGGGCTTCCTAAAGCCCCTGTTAATACCTACCTAGTTATACTTAGACCTCTTAATAGACTTTATTATAGACTTACTACTTATAAAGGATAATATTAGCTAATACTTAGAGGTTATAATAAACAAGCTAGGTATATTAGTAATATTTGAGGAGATAGGTATTATAGAGGTAGAAGCTTATACTTACTAGTTCCTTACCTCCTACTTCTAGTTCTATAGGTTCCTATATAGTATTATTAGCAATTAAGGGTCTTACTAGGTAAGCTACTTCTAGGCTAAATTCTACTACCTTACTAGTATAAGGAGGCTATTAAGTACTATATACTACCTATAAACTAATAGTAGTACTAAGAGGTAGAACTAGGAGATATAAGCTATCCTATAGGTATTTATAACCTAGGTATAGAATAACTAGGGGTAGCTCCTACCTACTACCTAGCTAGCGCTCTATAATAAGGTTAGTAGTATATCTAAGCTCTCGCTATTCTTCTTAGAATATAGGTATTATACTAACCCTATACTTATAGTAGATAACGTAGTAGAAGAAGCCCCCTCTAGGGATATAGTACCTACCCTCCTAGTAATAAGACTATAAGACGTAGTAGACTTTATCTAAGTAAGTATTATAGCTACTTAATAATATAGCGAGGAGAATACGAACTAATATAGGATACTTATAGAGGAGTACTAAGTAAGTAATAGGGTTTAGCTTTTAATAGCTAACTATAAGAGCCCTTGGCTTAATAAGAAGCTATTATAGTAATGCTATAGATATATTATAATCAAAAGCTATTATAGTTATGCTATAAATATATTATAGTTAGAGTCCTAAGCCTATACGTCGTTAGATTAAATATACCTAGTAATATCTACCTAAGGTTCTATATAAACCTCCTCTGGAGGGTACTAGAGGACCCCTTACTTATATAAGTAAGGATAGACCCCTAGCTACTACTAATTATAGCTAATAATAGTGAATTTAAGTAGTATATAGAGGAGAGATATATAATATAATAGAAAGTAGTTAAGCGAGGGCGGAGGCGCAAGGTCTTAGTTAAGTAGGAAAGGTATATAGAGCCTACCTAGGAGCTTATAGAGGGTATTATAGAGATTACTATAGTAGATAGGTATAAAGCCCTAGATAGGCTAGTTATAAAGAATAATAGCAACCTAGCCTACGCCTAGGGGGGGACTAGCTAGGAGGGGGGATAGTATTATAAGCCACGCCTAGGTTAAGCCTACCTAGGCTTTTACTTAGGTTTATTACCTTAAGGAGCTACTTAGGGCTTACCTAGGGCCTACCTAATTATTCCCTATAGACTCGTAAAAGCTCTACTAGAGAGGAAAACTTCCCCTTTTCCTCTTTAGCTTAAATAAATAGTATTATAGCGACCTCCTCTTAAATAAACTCGGGTCTAACCCCTCGCACCTATTATTTAATATTAGGGCCTAAATTACGAAAGTATAGTATAGAGGCTAGTTAGAGAAATATAAGTATATCAGAGATAGCTTACTAAAGCTAAGTAAAGATATTATAATATTAATTAACTAGGTCTACTTAAACTAAGTTACTAATAAACCTAAAACTTAATTAATCCTTAAAGCTCTATAAACGTAACTTTAACCTAATAACTATGTAACATAATATTATATCCTCTAGTAATACAATACCTATCTCTATTTACTTAAAAGATCCTAGTTATTTAAATAGTTAATTATATACTAGGAGATTCTAGAGGAGGCTATATAAGCTAATACTCTATCCTTAATAAGCCCTATTATATAAGTATCTAACTTTCTTAATACTATTAAAGAGATCGCTCTAGAGTATTATATAGGAGCTGCCTTTTCTTTCTTAAATAATAACTATAGAACTAAGGGCTAAGAGAGTAGAATAGAGTAAGCTATTCTTATATAGACTTTAGGTATAAATTAAGCTTATAAGCTTTACTATTAGGTCTATATATTTTATTTAGACTAGCTAACTCTATCTAAACTTCTAATAAAGTTATTAAAAGGAATAAGTTTATAACCTAGTAGGGAGAGGATAAGAAGGTAATAACTTTAACTTTAATATAGAGGATTACTACTTGAAGAACTTCTAATTACTAGAAGGATAATAAGCTAAAGTTCCTTACTTATAAGAGGTACTACTAGATAACGGTTTGCTTCTATATAAACCCTATAATTAGGCTAAAGTTATATAGTATAAACGACTCTACTAATAAGGCCTATATTAACCCTCTAGCCACTGCATAGTGATTTTACCTGCTCAAGTGCAACAGACCTGCTAACTCCGCGCCTCCTAATAATACACAGCCTTCGGTCACGTGATCATAACCTAATCACCTTCTAAGTTGCTAACCACCTTTCCTAACCATAGCTATACTTATATATACCCTACTAGATAGCCTCATGATCTTTAACTTTATACCGATAATAACGTGGTTTTTAATTATTTAAACTACGAAACTATCGACTTTTCCTCTCGCGCACCACCCGCGCCGCTATCAAATACCGCCTCCGAGCTCTCGCGCGTTATTAGCGTTAAAGGGCGTGCCTCGCGCGGGCTGAGCGTTTTTATATGCAGGGTCTAGTGCTAATATAGTTAAGGATTTCTCGTGGCTTATAGGGATGAGGATAAGGAAGAGGGAGAGGCATGAGGCCCTGCTCGCAGCAGAGCTTCTTATACGTCTAGCTATAAGAACCTCTTAGGAAAAACCTCTTTAGTTAAGGAGTTACTTCTTATATAGTAGCGTTTACCTTACTAGAAGGTTAACCTTTTAGGTTAAGTAGTTATCTTATATAGTAGCTTTCGTAGCACCTTATTATAAGGTTTAGTAAGGGCGTGACTATAAGAGCCATAGTAGCACGTTTAGCTCTAATATAATTAGCCCCGGTGTAGTATATATCTAACTTTATAATATATAAAGGGTTTACTTATAGGTAGTAGGAATATATAGGGTTCTTATATTATTTTCCTTAACTAGTAGAGGGTATAGATTAAAATACCTATATAGTATTCCCTAAATTATACTTATAAACTAGGTAAATTTATTATAGTCTTTTAGCAAAGGGGCTGCGGCGTAAGTCCGAGCTCAAGGCCTATATTAATATAGGAAACAAGTAGTTATAGAACCTAAGGAATAATAAGGTATAGATAAAGTTAGAGACTATAATTAAGGAGTTAAGAGCTAGGTTAAGTAGTAACTAGAGGAGTAATAATAATAGTTATTAACTATTATAAAGCCGTTCTTAATTATTAGAACGCTATAATAATATATATATTCCCCTCTATAGCTAAGATACTTAGAGTAATAATAAAAGCTTCTATTCTTCTTCTTTCTATAGTAATAACTAAGCTGGTTTTATAGTAGGCGATGCTCTCTATAATAGCGTTATTATTAACTATAGCACTACCCTTTATATTTATAACGATATTAACTATATAATTAACCTCGATTACTCCTAGTAAAAGCAAATCTTAACTAGTAGAGGGATTATAGTTACTAAGGTAATTAGTAGGATAAAGGTTAAGCTAAATTAGGACGGTATAGGTAAGAAGGGTATTATAGCGTTAGACGTTTAGTTCTACTTATTATATCCTATAACCCTCCTATTAGTAAAAGTCCTATAGAATAAGGGGCTTACTTTTATAACTAAAGTCCTAGGCCTTAAGAATAGGTAAAGTGAAGTCCTCTACTTTACGCCTTATTAATTAGGTTAACATATTATTAAATCCTACCTATATAAAGAGGAGGATTATATGAAAAGCGATAAATACGCATAATCCAAGGTAGATAATAATAATAACTAGTTATATATAGGCTCTAAGTTATTGAAGACCTGAAGGTCCTCAAAAGCTAAAGCTTAGCTATAGCATAAGAGCCTTAGCTACTCAAGTACTAAAGGTCTTAAATTACTCGTGAAGACTACTATAGGTATTAAACTTAAAGGGATTATAAAAGATAAGTATAAGGCTTACTTAGTAGGAAAGCCTATTAAATAAGTATTAAGGAGACCCCCTAACTATTAGCTAATAGCGCCTAGTAACTATATTATAATTAACTTCTTCTTAATAAGTAAACCCTATAATAGGGAGAAGTACTTCTTATTATTAGGCGACTACTAGTCTAACTTTATATAGGAATATACCCTATATACTTATAAGGAAGGTCTAAAAGCTATTTAGCGGATTATTGTATACCTAGAATAATAATATAGTATTACTATGTCTATCCTTTAGCTTAATTAGAATATAGCGCTTAATAAAGCTTTTATTATATAGGTAGCTACCAAGGGTATACTTATTAAAAGGTTAGTAGATAATACTAGAGCCTAGAGCCCTATAGAGAGGTATAGTAGTATTATATTTATAATTACTAGAGCCCTTTAATACTAGTTAAGGTTCCCCGAATCTATAGCTCTAGAGATCGTTGGAGCTAGCATATATATAGCGAATCGACTAGGTAGATACTGTTATAATTAGAAGACTCCAAGAGGCCTTATCAACGAGTAGTTATATAAGCAGCTAAACGCCTCTTAGGGATAGTAACTACCCGGCCCGCGGGTCCTATGGGTACCGGCTAAATGGGTAGGTAGTTATAGGTAGTACCTATGGGTAGCAGTAGTTACCCATGGGTACCTATGGGTTAAGTGGGTTTAGGTAATTAGGCCTATGGGCATAGTGTGAATACTATACCTATGGGTTTAGGTAGCCTATGGGTAGGGTACCTATAGGTAGGTTACTTATTTATTCTTATTATTATTACTATTATATATATAAATATCTATTATAGCTATAGAAGATAGCTATAGAAGATAGTTATATATAATTTTAAATATATTATATATTTAATATAAGAAGTGTTTTAGAAATATAGGTTAAAATTTACTACTAAAGATTAGTATAAATTAAAATAATAAAATAAATTTAATATAATTAAACCATAATATAATTGCTCTATAAATATTATGATAATATATATAGCAACTTAGTTAGCTATAATATATAGTTATTTATAGCTATATTAATTCATAATTAATTCACTGAATACTTTTATAAATTGCTTACTTTAAAGGATTACTATAAATGATTACTATAAAAGATTACTATAAAAAACTACTATAAATCTAAATTACAAGTAGTTCTATATAATTCAAAGTGTGAAATACTAATATATATAAATACTTATTATAGCTATAATATATAATTATATATAGTTATAAGATAAAGTTATATATAGCTATATATAACTATATATATAATATATCCAATTAGATAGATATCTTTATAAAATGCTTACTTTAAGGAATTACTATAAAGGATTACTATAAATTCGAGTTATAAACTAATTCTGCAAAATTTAAAGTATAATATAATAATATATAGATACCTATTATAGCTATACGATATAGTTATATATAGCTATATATATATACTATATTAAATTAAGTAAATACCTTTATGAAATACTCACTTAAAAGAATTAACATAAGTAATTACTATAAATTAAAATTTAAATCTAAACCTTTTATAATTTAAAGTATTAAGTTCGGAATTACGGCGCAGCCCCTTCGCAAAAAGACTATAATAAATTCACCTAGTTTATAAGTAGAATTTAGGAAATACTATGCAGGTACTTTTACTTATACCCTCTACTAGTTAAGGAAAACAATATAGGAACCCTATATATTCCTACTACTCGCAAGCAAACCCTCTAAATATTATAAAGTCGGACGTGCGCTACACTAGGGCTAATTATATTAGAGCCGAACGGGCTACTAAGGCTCTTATAGTAAAGCTACTATATAAGATAACTCCTTAACCTAAAAGGTTAACCTTCTAGTAAGGTGCTAAAGGTGTTACAAAAGCTATTATATAAGATAACTCCTTAACCTAAAAGGTCGACCTTCTAATAAGGTACTAAAAGTACTATAAATACTACTATATAAGAGGTAACTCCTTAACTAAAGAGGTCTTTCCTAAGAGGTTATTATAGCTAGAAATATAAGAGGCTCTGCTAGTAGGGCCTTATACCTCTCCCTCTTCCTTATTCTTATCCCTTAATTATATTAGTATTAAGCCCTATATATAAATATACTAAGCCTAAGCGAGGCACGCCCTTTAGCGTAAATAATATAGAGGGGGTTACTAGAGAGTTTAGCCTTAATATAATTAATAAACCCTCTCCTTTATTAACTACTCTACTATATATAGAGAGTATATTATTAATATAGCCCTTAAGAGGGCTTATCTTAATACTCCTATAGGGGACTCTATAAAAAATAATAGTATTAGAGCTAAGTAAATAAACTTAGTAGTAGAAGTTTAGTAGGTTATTATATACCCTATAGAGTAGCCCTTCTTTAAGCAGGTCCTCTATATTACTAAGGTAGAGGTAGCCTAAGTAGCCTAGGCGAACGTCGGTAAGTATAGCATATACTAACTACGTTAATATAGAGAGAGCGTTGCTAACGATAGCATAGCTACTACGAAGGCGTTAGCTAACCCGATCGAATAAGAAGATAAAGATAGTAATAACTTCTAGCGGACGAAGCGGTAATAGAGGCGGTATTAGCAGCGCGGGTAGTGCGCGAGAGGAAATATTAATAGTTCTGTAGTCTATTAAATAATGAAAACCACATAATTATTAATATAAAGTTAAAGATCGTGAGGCTATCTAGTAGGGCATATATAAGTGCAGCTGTGGTTAGGAAAGGTATTTAGTAACTTAGGAGGTTATTAGGGATTACATAACCGAAGGCTATATATTATTAGGAGGCGCGGAGTTAGAAGGTCTATTGCACTTAAGCAGGTAAAATCACTATGTAGTAGCCAGAGGCCTAATTTAAAGTATAATATAGTAACTCTATAGATATTACTATACTATATATATTTACTTATTATAGCTATAATATATTGTTAGATATGTATATATATATATATATTTATATATTATATTTACTTAAGTAAGTACTTTTATAAAATACTTACCTTAAAGTATTATTACAGATAGTTATTATAAATTTAAGGTAGAAGCTACATTCTGTATAAATTGAAACATAATATAATAGCTCTATATATACTATTATAATATATCTAGATACTAAGTATAAATATCCTCAATAGCTATTTATAGTCTATATAGAATATAGTAAGTACTTTTATAGAGTAGTTACTTTAATAAATTACTATAAGGGCTTACTACAAATAATAATAATAATAAAGTAAGTTTAACATAATTTAGAATATTATATAAGAGCTCTATATATATTACTATAGTAAGTATATAAGTATATATATATACTCTAGCTAAATTATATAGCTATATATAGTTCTCTATATATAATATATTCTATATAATAAATAGTCTTGGAAAGTACTTTCTTTAGAGGATTATAATAAAGGATTACTATAACTTAGAATTATAAAATAGGTTTAATTTTGTATAAAGTATAATATAATAGAAATATATATATATATATAGTTACTATATATATAAATATTTATTCGAACTATAGTATATAGCTATATATAGCTATATTAGAAATGGAATTAGATTTTATTTGAGTTTCTCTTTAAAGCCCTATATCTCTATAGATACAAGAGGTATAAGAAAATAAAGAATATATTTAAAATTCAGATTTTCTTTCGCATTTAATAGTGTGTAAAGAAGGATAGCTACTTAATATATATATATATTTATATCTTAATCTTCCTTTAGGTTAATACATTATACTAAGGCCTCTGGCCACTGCATAGTGATTTTACCTACTTAAGTGCAACAGACCTTCTAACTCCGCGCCTCCTAACAATATATAGCCTTCGGTTACGTGATCGTAACTTTCCTAACCATAGCTGCACTTATACGTACCCCACTAGATAGCCTCACGATCTTTAACTTCATATTAATAATAACGTGGTTTTTATTATTTAATAGACTATGAAACTATCGACTTTTCCTCTCGCGCACTACCCGCGCCGCTAATACCGCCTCTATTACCGCTTCGTCCGCTAGTGCCGTCGTCAGCAACGCTCTCTCTATATTAAAGCAGTCAGCATAAGCCGTACTTACTAACCCCTAATAAGCCTAGGCCGCCTAGGCCGCCTCTGCCTTAGTAATACGGAGGACCTGCTCGAAGAAGGGCTACTCTATAGGGTGCGTAACGACCTGCCGAACTTCCGCTACTAAGTCTACTTACTTAGCTATAATATAATAGCAAGTATCCCCTCTAGGGGTATTAATAAGAGCCCTCTTAAGGGCTATACTAACGATACGCTCTCTATATATAACGGAGTAGTCGAAGAAGGAGCGGGTTTTATTAATTATATCGATACTAAACTCTCTAGCGAGCTCTCGCGCGTTATTAGTATTAAAGGGCGTGCCTCGCGCGGGCTTAGCGTTTTTATATATAGGGTCTAGTGCTAATATAGTTAAGGATTTATCGTGGGTTAGATAAGGAAGAGGGAGAGGCATAAGGCCCTGCTCGTAGCAGAGCTTCTTATGCTTCTAGCTATAAGAACCTCTTAG